>JAVKPL010013044.1:0-66218 GCA_032173675.1 Gastrolobium villosum | reverse complement strand
CCCCAAGGAATTGCAAACAGAAAAGGGCATTAGATTAATGCTAGCCCCAAGATCACACAATGCCCGGCTGATTTTTCTGTTCCCAATTTCAATAGGGATATTGAAGCTCCCCGGATCATTACGCTTAGGCGGGACCTTCTTGGTAATAATAGCACTACACTCCTCAGTGAGTGTCACCATTTGGCATTCCTGCAGTTTGTGCTTCCTTGACAACAAGTCCTTCATAAACTTTGCATAATTTGGCATGCTAGACAAAGCCTCAGCAAAAGGTATGTTTATGTGTAGCTTCTTGAAGATGTCTAAAAACCTGTCATAATGCTTGTTATAAGCCTCTTTCTTGAACCTTGCTGGATAAGGTGCTTGAGACATCACATATTCATGGCTCAGCTCAAATTTCTTCTTCTCAACTGGCTTTTCATCTTCCACAGGTTTTTCAATTTCATTTTCTAGCTCCTTAACCTCCTTAAGCTTCTTCTTAGCTTCCATCTTTGTGTTCGGCTTTTCTGGGGTTGCCACTACTTTCCCGCTTCTAGTTGTAATATACATGCAATCCTCTTTTGGATTGATAATTGTATTACTTGGAAATGTACCTGGAATTCTTTCTGAAAATTGCTTTGCCAGCTGGCCTATCTGATTCTCCAGGTTCCTAATAGAAGCATTTGTGTTCTTGTTGTTGGCTCGAGTCTCCTCCATAAAAGAATTAGTGTGTTGAGCCATCTCATTAGAAGCCTTGGCCATTTGAGCAAAAGCTTTTTCCCACTCATCAGGCTCTCTTTGTTGATTCTGTGAAGGTTGAGCATAATTATTATTATTAGATTTGAAATCCATGCCAGCTCCTTGAGTCCTCCGCTGAAAATTGTTGTTACCACCACCAGAAAAGTTCTGGTTTCTCTGAAAATTCTGCTGAGGGCGCTGGTCATACCATATACCATTCACCTGCACCTGTTGAGGTGAATCATCTGACAACGAATTAGGCCATTCGTCAAATTCATGACTTTCTTGGCATTTATCACAAACCAGAGGAGTTGTTTGAACCTTTGACACTTGAAGCTTGTCAAATTTCTCACTTAAACTGTCAAACTTTTTAGACAATGATATTACATCACTATCTGCTGGTTTTGTTACTGCTTTTTTTATAGGAGCTAGTACACTTTCATTCTCATTCCGTGCAAGCTTTTTGATCAAATCAATAGCCTGTTCGGATGTACTTTCCCGAATAGAACCTCCAGCGGCACTATTTATTATTATCCTTGTTTCAGGAGTGATTCCATTGAAGAATATTGTCACTTTTCTATCATCATCTCCTTCATAATGTGCACACTTCCTGTTAAGTTCCTGGAATCTGTTCCATGTTGCACAAAGTGATTCTCCTTCCAGCTGGCGAAAATTTGTGATTTCATTCACCAGCTGATTATTTTTTCCATGGAGAAGAAATGATCAAAGAATTTGCTGGACAAATCTTCCCATGTAAGGATGCTATTTGCGGGCTGTCTTTCAATCCATCTCAACGCCTTTCCCTTAACAGCAAAAGGGAATAACCGGAGCCTGATAGCATCGGTAGATACTCCATTGTGCTTAGTTGTATCACAGACCATCAGGAATCGGTCTATGAACTCATGAGGATCTTCATCATCAGCACCAGAAAACTGAACCCTTTCCACCAAAGAAATCAATGATGGCTTTAGTTCAAAGTTGTTGGCCTCCACATTTGGCCTGACTATGCTCGAGTTTGCTCTGTTGAATACTGGAGTCAGAATTGTATTCAACAGTCTTGGAGGTTGATTGTTGGCATTTCCTCCTTGTCCATGACCAGCATTGTTGTTTTTTGCCATCTCTTGAATTGGTTGTAAAGGTATGTGCTTAGAATCTTCCCAAATGATCTGTCTAGCAGCCTTCCTTAGTTGCTTTTCGGTCCTTGCAATTTCAGAATCAATTACAAAGTCCTTAGGCGGAAGTCTGCCTCGCATAAAACTCAAGAAAAATTATTAGTAGCACCTGAACAAAACAAAACAAGATAGAAAAAGAATAAAAAGAAATAATAATAATAATAATAATAATAATAATAAATAAAATAAAATAAAAAATAAAATCCAATCTCAAAGATCAATGGTTATTTGTAATATTGAATTTACAATCCCCGGCAACGGCGCCAAAAACTTGATGCTCTCCGGCAAGTGTACCGATCGCACAAGTAATAAAGTAGTAAGTATAATATCGTCTCCACAGGGATTGTAAGACAAGTACCACAATAACCAGTCCCCTTAAGTTGGACAAATCGATTGGTTGTTGACAAATAATTGTAATTTAAATTAAATGACAATAAAAGTGAAAGACTTGTTTTTGTATTTTTGTTAAAAGGAATAAAGTAGGAATGAGAATGAGTGATTTGTAAAATTGAGAAAGGAATTGCAGTTAGGATACACTCACCATATGATCCCCGCTTGTCACTTTGGATTGATTTAAAACCACTTAATTATATAAAAACTCGGATAATTATCATCTTGAAATAATTAGCTAAATCCCAATCCCTTGGTGATTCAACCCTTTAACCCTCAATTGGAATCCTAATCCCTTAGTAACCTCTCATGAGAATTAAGCAATAAACCCGATAATTAAAACATCCGCGATTAACATACATTTATTCCTAGTATGCATACTACTCGTTATCTTACCCCCTTTCAAGATCAGAAACCCCAATATCCCTATCTAGGGTTCTAACCCTCAAACTATTACCCACTATCAGATTTGATCAAGTCTAATATGGAAAATAGAAAATACGCGCAAGGTAATGATAAAGAATTTTATATAAAAGAGAGAAAACAAATCAATCCATCGTAACAAGGGTTCACATAAGGCTTGTGACCCTAACTACAATAAAGAGTACTAGCCAACCATAATCATGGCTAAAAATCCAATATTCAATGAAAACATAAAATAGAAGAGAAGGAGATGAAGAAGAAGATCCATGGAAGAATCCTCCTGAGTGCAGCCGTCAACCTCCTTCTGAATTGTGTGGAATGGTGTAGCCTCCTCTGAATGTGTGGAGATGAACCCTTAAAATAGCAGCCAATTGGGGTTTCCGCACAAATTACGAAAATATCCTTCTGATGAAAACATAACGTTAGAATTAAATTACACTTATTACAGAAACGTATAACGGAACATTACAATTTATTACATAAACGTTATAACGGAAATATTAATTAAAATAAATTTAAATTCAAATTTTGAATTTAAAATCTGAATTCAACAATGGTGCGATCCTCTGGCGCTGCAAGCGCGGTCACCACGCTAGCAGCGCGGTAGCATCTGCCAAATTTTCTCTTCCCGCGCTGTGAGCGCCATTCCCACGCTCGTAGCGTGGGCCTTTAGTTTCACTTTGTCCTTTTCAGCTCCAATTTGTGCATTTCTCCTATGAAATCAACATAAAATCAGTATATAACCTCAGATTAAGATATTTGACAAATTAATAGTGATTTTGCCCTTTTCTTGCATCAGATTAAGTAACATTCTTCCTCTTTTTATCTTAGAATTCCTTATATGCTGATTGCATATCAGGAAGCTACTTATCCAATTATGAATATCATTATTATAGTCAAGTAGATTAACTTTTTCCTTTTTAACAATCCTTATGTAATTGCAATACAGAAATAACCTGAAATACCTCATAGCCAATAAATAGAGTACTTGGTCTTGCACCCACCTCAAGTGGTCATGACACCAATCCTGATACATAGTGTGTACAGCCAGTCTCAACATAAACATCAAGTTATTTAAAGTGGCATGGACAACCCTCATGCTCACACCAAATAAACATACCAAGTCTGATAATAACATAAGAATAATAATCAGGTCTCAATGATCATAAACATAAATAGATAAAAATCCATGCATGCAAATAGGTAATATCTATTCCAGCCTCTTGCCCCTAGACGTATCCGTCACATGGATATTTGTACCTAAAAATGTATTTGGAAACGTGACTTAGGTAATTGAGCAAATATTTACTTGATAATAATTTTGGTAGAGGTAAAGTAAATATAACTTTGTTTATTAAAAGAAAACAATTATACTTTACTTGTTCAAATTTATGTTGACGACGTAATCTTTGGTTCTACTAATGAGTCTCTTTGTGAAGAGTTTGTGTAACACCCCGATTTACCTAATCGGAATACTAAGCAAAACGGTACAGATGCGCACTTAATTTAATAAGAATAACAAAGACTTCCTATCAGTATTAGAATAGTTCTCTTGAACCTACTGTTAGTATATGGGTGTCATAGAGATAATCTTTTGATTAAATTAGGACATAGATGTGGACCTTTTATATTGTCGTAAATAAATAATAAGCACTCTTTATCCTGTTTCATATTTTGTCTCAATATTATTGTTAATATATTATGAATAACTGGATAAACCCCTTAGAATAGAATAGGTATCTCTTGAGTATCTGTGATGAGATCACGATCATGAGGATTCAAGGATACCGTATGTTTATTCCTAATTTTATGTTCCTAGTCTAGAGATACTGAGAATGGGGATCAGTGATCTCGGGTAAGACTAGCACGACTTATCTACTTGTATTTGGATACAAGGTAAAGACCTCATGTGCTACAGATATGGAGATGTCTTAGCTAAAGTCGTGGGTGGACCTATAAGGTTATAGCTCGCACTGAACAGACCCACAAAGAGACTCTATGAGAAAATCTCACAGATAGTATCATTAGAGTAGTCTCTTTATATTTGGGTATGTCTTTCCTTAGACCAGAAGTTATCACCTAGACTGTGTTCTAGAAGACATGCTTTAATTGTATACCTCGTCTGCCTGAAACATGGAGACTCATAGGTATACTTTTAGGCTTGTCCTGAAAGAGCATAGGGCTAGGGTGATGAGCTGAAGGAATTCGTCAAATCTATGTAAGAGATTAGGTTATCTGTAAACCGGAGAAATCAGGATGACATTTACAGGGACTCGGGAATCTATGCATAGTAAAAGAGATCATGAGATGATCTGCTTTTAGAGTCAGTAAATTGATGATTCCCTATTTCGAATAAAGCTTACCCTAAACCGCAAGGGTTGATACGTTTCTTTACCCTAGGTTTAATGGGAAGGTAACCGAGACGAAAGGAAATACATACAACAACCAAATATGTGTAATAGGATGATCATGTCATTAACCTAACTAGCTCTGGGGTAACAAAGCATTGCTAGTGCTCTGTGTTGTCATTAGATGGGTTGTGGACTTGTTGGGCCCAAGCCCATTTATGTCAGTGGCTATGTTGGGCCTAATGGGTCACACACTAACACCTTATTGTCTTAATGATCTAGCATTAAAGGTATTGGGCCTAATAATGGTTGTTAGCCCAAGAAGAAGTTTGGAAGCCCACCTAAAAGGGAAAGAGCGCATGGATCATGTAATGGGCTTGGATGGTCCAAGACATTACTAATTGATTTAATTAGTTAAATTAATTATCAAATATTTAAATTTTGAATTTGAATTTTGAATTTAAATGTTTGAATTTAAATATTTGAATTGGCTATGAAAAGTTGTTTCATAACAAAAGGATAAAATAAGATCTTGTTGGAACAAGTCCCTAATATTAAGAGGAGATCTTTGACCTCATCCAAGGCTAATTTAGGGCGCCATTTTGGGTTGTTATGAGTGTCATCTTGTCAACCAAATAAGCTCCAAATCTGATTTGGTTTTTTGAGAGAATAAGTGAGTTAGTGGTTCAAGTTTGAATGCAACTACTCAACGTATCTGGACTGTTTCTGGGACTAAAGGGGGCGCACATTTGGCTGGCCATATGATGGCCATTAGGTCAGAATTTTGACTAGGTTAAGACCTAGTCTCATGAGGATTCAAAGGTAGGTTGTTGGGAATTTTTGAATTGCAACAACTCCGCCTTTTTCTCCCTTTGTTGTGCGCCACTTTAGATCAATTTTTAGTTGGAAAAATATGATTGACTGCTAGCTTTCTCTCATCCTCTTGTGCGCCACTTTGGTGAGGTTCTCCTTAGGGTTTTCAAAAGATAACCTAGCCCTTTCTAAGAGCATCCATGCACCACTTTTGTGAAGTTTTCATGCTGAAAATTTCACTATTCTAAACACATTTACCTAGCCTCCTCTTTCATCCATTAAGCGCCTAGCAAGCTTCTTCGTGGTGATCAATTGGTGGTTTTTCAAGAAGATTTCTTGCATCTTGACGTGGGGTGGTGTGGATCAATGTTAGAGGATTTGAACCCTTAAAACCTGACACTGATCACCTTGGAGTTTTGAATCACGAACGAGGTATATCATGTTGTATTAAAGCATGAATCTTGATTGTATGTGTTATTCTGCTTGAGAAAATTTTTGTTTTTTCCTCTCACATACATCGGCCTTCAAGGCCATTTTATTTTCACCTACGTGACAATTAAAACTTTTTCTTTGTATCCTTTATGTTCACAACATTATAATAAACTATACAGTCTCATAACTGCATAGAATTAAAACTAAATACTAAATTGTAACAGTTATCAATTCAGCAAAAATGGACAACATAATCTCTGTTTATCGGACTATCCAAATTCTTAAACCTGATATCCAAACATAACCAATATATGTATATTCATATCCACATCTTCAGAATCTATCCATAGCCTCCTTCTTACTCTCAGCAAACTTGAAACATACATACATACATTATTGTACGTAACATATCGAAACCTTTAACTACAAAACCTCATATCAATTATATACATTTGTACTAACAATATCTTCAACTCAAATAATACATAATTTATCCAAAACGTAGACCTACACGCATAAACCCAAATGTTAGTCAATCACACTGCTCCTGATGTTCTGCTAACCATTCTTTTCACGTTTCGTATTCTCCGAAGACTCGTCCTCTAAAGCAGAACCTAAAATGTGCCCCCATAATGCATGGTGAGATTTGAGATCCCATTAAACTCTAAGTTTATATAATAGTCTCCCATTCTCAAGCTCACTTCTTCCATAATTGGTTAGCACACGCAGAATAACAGAAACATACAGATTACGCATATAAGTTTCAAACAAAACATATAGCACACAACATACAAAATTCCATATCATTAAATCTACTTTAATTACATTCTATGGTTAATTTACATGCAATCATTACAGTTTGACAAGCAATTTAACGTATTTAAATTAAATAGTTAACTTATCAATAATTTCTAAACATAGAACAGTAATAATACATATGTAAACACACAATCACTTTTTAACAACTTTATTTAACTTAGTAAACCATTCATAATTTACCATTAACATTACAGAATTTAACATATAATTCAATGCTACAATTATTATGAAAGTTTTTATCTTTCTCTAGTTAACCTGATACTCTCAGAGTAATAACTCCAAGTATATAGCATTCACAGACTTAGTCACATTCCTTTATCATATTCTTCTTTCAAAAACCAATACCAATCATTTCATTAATTCTCAGAATATCAAAAAAAAGTACAATACAATAAAATCAACAGTAACAACAATTAACAAATAAAACACATCATCACACAAGACAATTCATCAATCAAATAAATACATTAAACAATACAACACACACACACACACACATTCAATCTACATATTACAATGCATCACAAAAATACAAGATAAATCTATACCTTCAATCACATATATATTTATCTTCACATCACAAATAGCCAGAACTACCCAAGGACCGGATGCGTTCACGTATTAACTTATCACATTCCACTAAAGTCATCCACTAATTGAATGATCTCAACTTGTACGACCATTTTATCATTGGACTTGTAAGAACCCGCACCGCTAATTTAAGAAATTAAATTAATTAAATATGAGAATTAGGAAATAATTCCAAAATTGTCCCTAATAATTATTAGAAGGCTTAAATAATTAGGATAAGTGATTAATAATTCGTACCGATGAAGTATCCCGAGAAATTATAATAAGTGCATAAATATTCCTAGAAAAATATATAGGACTAGTAAAACAAGTTTCAAGTCGAAATAATGAGAGTTGATGCCAGAACTGATACTGGTTATGTAAAAGCGTGTACCGGATAGGTGCTGCAAAAAAATAAAATAAAAATATGATAAATCTTAGAAAAATGAGTAGGTTCAGAATCCCGAGTGTGGGATTAAAATGATAAACGTAGCTATTCGCGCTAATGCAGTGCGATTAAAACTTAATGAGGCTATATATAGACATGGCACATGATCGTAGGTCTATCCTTGTGCCTCCTTCATGAGGGTTTTTTTGAGTTTGAAACCTCCTTGCTGCCACCCTCTTCCTTCCTTGTGAACTAACCAAAGAAATCACCTTTCTTCCATTTCTCTTCACCAAAGTACCTTGTGTGAGTAAGAGATATCATTGGGGGTGAGTGGGAGGCCTTGCTTCTGGGTTTGGAGTTCTGTTTTGATGGGTCTTGGGGCTGAGTGCATGAACATTGTTGAAGGAGCCATGGCCTTAGCATTTTGACCTTTAAGGAGCCATCTTTTGTGCAAAGAAACAACCTTTGATCACATTTTCGTACACTTTGGGAAGTCAGAACCTAGTGGCTATTTTAGAGAGCTCCAAGAGCCTCCTTTCTCTGTTTTGAAGTGTGGTAAACATTCTCAACCTTTGATCATGAGTTTAATGGTTAAAAATGAAGTCTTGATGCATGTAATAAGCTAACGTTCATAAATTAAGGTTGGGTAAGGTTAAACACACCTAGAAATGCATGTTTAAGCTTCAGGAATCGTTAAAAGAGTAACCTTGGGAGTGATATCTCACGAAATGCATAAACTGCATCTATCGCGAAATATCCAGATATGATATTCGGATATGGATATCCGGATATGAATTTCAGTTATATCCGAATATGGATATCCGGATATGAATATCCGGATATGGTCCCGACATATATCCGGATATTTTGGATTTTCGAGGATAGTAACTTTACTGTTCATACATAAGTGTAGTTTGGGTTTGTGGACCCATGTTTGACTAAGTTTAACTTCTGTATAATTAATCTAAGTGATTAAGGGCTTAGGGCATTGTGAGAAGCCTAAAGACATGAAACGTAAAAGGAAAGTGTTGTCTTTATGTTGTATGCTTATGGATTATGGTTTTTGATATGATTGCTGGTCCAAAACATATTGTGATTCTGCTGTGTGTCGACTTTGAGCTTTGTTGGACTCTTATTTGGATAGTTAGCTTGCGAGGTAAGCTTTTGTGTCCTCGGTTTAGCCATTGTTGGTTCCACCATACCCCATGGGGGGATGGTTTATATGCATGATGTGTTTTCAAGTATCGATTTATTGAAATGCTTTTGAGTTGTTGAGTACAAATGCCTTATGATATGTATGTGATGTCTCATCTAGACGATAAGCCTGAGTATGTAGCATACGATATGGTGATCTTCTGGGCAGGTACGACATTGGCCTGTACTATTGTAGGTTGTAGACGTACGTACATCCTACATTTCTCTGGCCAGTAGAATAGTTACAACACATATGACATGATTATATGCTGCATTGCACTGATTTTGGAACTTATATTGTTAAACTGCTTTTGAAGTTATATTGCACATATAAGTGAGCTTGGGTGGAGAAATTATTGAGGACCCCTTGACTTAATGAGATCTCTTTTTAGAGATCTCACCCCACGTTTGGGGCATCATTTTCAGGTTCAGGTAATACTGGGGTTGAGACCTCTGGCGGTAAGAGGCCGGAGCTTAGTTGACTGATGCTTGCTGATTATGTTGTTATGTTTAGATGTTGTTATGTTACTTTTTTTTAGTGAAAATGTTGTTATGTTACTTTCATTTTATGGTTATTGTGTTGAGACTTTTTGGGGCCTTGTAGCCTTATTTGGTGAGCATGGGGCTTGTCCATGTCACATTGACTATGTTTGATGTTTTAGTTCTGAGTTGTATAAACTATCAGGATGGTCCGGTCTATGTGTTGTAGTTCCATGATTAGAGACATACTATTTATCTTATAAGGTATTTCAGTTAGTTGTTTATTTGCAATCACATATAGGCAATCTTTTGAAATGAATTAAGTAATCAACTTAGTAAATGATAATGAAGTCATAATTGAATGAAAGAAAAAGTTATTCCGCATTTTAATTGAATTTTTATTATAAAATTATGAGACTTCACCAACTTAATCTAGATGTCGTAATCTTTACAACAAAATATTATAAGCTTGATTTCAATAAGTATAACTCATGATATGCCCATCATAAGCAAACTGCTTAAATCGGTCCTCAGAAATAGGACAACAGACACTTTTATATTTTCTGGAAATGTTAACCAACCCATTTTATTCTAAAATTTCTATACTAGACATCTTGGGCTTTAATTTGACATATGATTTGTCCTGTTTTGTTAAGAAACGAATGAGTTGTGAATTTTCAAAACTCCTAGTACCATGCTGCCAACACAAGGCAATTTCGAACACCGTACACTATTTCCAAATCTGGGCATGCTCCATACCTCATTAAAATACACTCTTTTTTTTTATAAGAAACCAGGTATCTTAACCTTTAATTTGATGTCTCACACACTTCATATGAGAACCCGCACTACTAAATTAGAAATTTAAATAATTTGATTATGATTTAAGAAATATTTCCATAATTGACTTTGAATAAATAGGGAAAGAGCATAATAATTAATATTAAGCCACTTGTCAGAAGGAAAGTGTAAACATCAGGTATTTCACGGTATACATGGATACCGGTGAAGTAACTCAAAAAATAGAAATAAAAATATGAATATTCCTAGTAAAATATCTAGGTTAAGAATATCAAGTTTGGGGTACAAATAATAAGCAGTGATGTCAGAACTAATAGCGACTATTTCGATGTATACAATTTGTACCGATGAAGTGTCTCGAAAAATTAATATAAAAATATAATGATTCCTAGAAAAATATTAGGTTAAGAATATAAAATTTTAGAGTTAAATGAAGAGCTAAACTAATTAAGCTAAAACTGTTAGTTTAAATGAGTACACCTATAAACGGCTAAGGGGCACTAAACCCTAGGTTATTTCAGAAAAATCTATGCAGGCCCTTTTCTTCTTAAACCTTGAACATTCTCTCCACCACTCCCAAGAAAGATTGTGCCTTTCTTCATAGAAGTTCACAAAGAACACATTCTTATGCTTCATTCTTCTTCTTAATCCTCTAAACCCTTGAGAGCTTGTGATTAGTGAAAGAAAAGCCCACTCTTGGGGCATTCAATGTTTTGTTTTTGGGTGTTGTGGGGATGTCCATTTGAGTTTAAGGTGTGGGAGCCATTGTCACACTCTAGGGAGCTTCAAGAACTAATTTTTGTGAAGAAAAGACCTACCTTTGAATGTGATTTTTGTGCACCTAGTAGAGAAGAACCAAAAGGTGGCTTGGGGACCTTGGAAGCACTTCATTTCTCTATTTTTGGAGCTTGGGTACCTTCTACACCCTTTTTTCTTTAAGTTTTCATAGTAAGAAGTAACCTTTAAGCATGTAACAAGAGAAATCTTGGTAACCTAAGTTTAAACTAGTAAGAACACACTTAAAGATGCATGCTTGGACCCCTGTTGATGTTAAAAATCAAAGCTTGGATGGATATCTTCGTGAAAATGAAAAACTGCATGTTGTCACGAAATATCCAATATGATATCCATATATGGATATCCAAATATGTGATATTCGAATATTGGCCCAAGGATATCCGAATATTGATATGCGGATATGTCCCTGAGGAATATCTGGATATTCTGGGATTTTCATGTTTTATGTTGTTTTGTCCAAACAGAACTATGTATGATGAATTAGGATCTTTTAATGGTTAATGTGAGCCTCTGTAATAATTTAACTAAGTCAAAACCCAAATGGACGAATGCTTATGGCTTTGAGAAAGGCCTATAGGCACGAAATGAGAAAGAAAACGTAGTCCGTTTAACTTGAGATTTTAGCACATAATTATTGATAATATTTATGTATAAATAGACTGTGACTTTGCTATTTGGTGACCCGTGGATTATTGTGTGGGCTTCAAGCTTGATATTACTACTTGACATGTAAGTTTCATGTTCTCAGGGTTAATCCCTATTTGTTCCACCATACTCCAAGAGGAGGAGAGTAGTTTTATATGAAATATGTGCTTATCTGTTATTTGAGATGATGAAATAATACTCTTATATATGTATGTTATGTGGTGTATTACACACAAGATGGCTAATACATTAGTGTAGTGTGGAGCTGCATAAGATTTTATTCCCTGATGTGGGTATAAGGCAAGAGCCTTATACTTCTTATGTATGTAGCAAAAGTGTGTAAATCATATTGTTCTTTGGCCATTAGACTTTTTAGCACACATGCATGATATATATATATATATATATATATATATATATATATATATATATATCTGTTGTTGCATCATATGGAGATTATTATATCATTGAACTATTATTTTTAAATTATTATACCGAAGTGAGCTCGGGGCAGAGGAACTCTTCGAGAACCCCTATTTACTGAGATTTCTGTTTAAAGATCTCACCCCTTTGGGGCACATTTTCAGGTACAAGTATGCATGAGGCGGATATCGCTAGTGGCAAGAGGCTGGAATAGAGTTTATTTGATATGGATGATTTATTCGCTTTATGTTGGATTTGACCATTGTATCAGAAACTTGGTTAATACTGTTTTGATTGACTGGTTATGTTTATTTGATTTGAGCATGGGGATTGTCCATGCCTTTTGGTTATTTGGTATTTTGCTAGATATGTATAATCGTATATGCCATGAGATATGGACATTGGTTATGACTATGTGATGTAGCTTCATGACTTAGTATTTATTTGTGATATTGAGGCATTTTAGGAATTCTATATTAGTTTTACAATTACATAAGGATATAGATGGATTTTATATTGCTACGTTAATACATAATTGTATGTCTGCAAACTTAATTTATTTTAGCTTTCATATTTAATTGAGTTACGCTTAATACCCCAATATGATAACAATCCGGATGCATATGTGGTGTTACACTTCATTTCATTAAGAAATGAGTGAGATATGCCCTTTTTAATTTGGGTTAAAGGTAAATAATATTTTATTACAGCCTGAACAACCTTCAATCTTTCAATCACGAAATCTTTAATTCTGGTTGGATTACTCTGAATTTTTTATATATTATACTAGACTTACATATATTCAATTTGCCGCAAAACATACTCCATTTGGAGTTATACAACTCCAATTATAAAATCTTCAAAAACAGAAGCCAATTTGCCTCTGTTAGGGTTTCTCACTTTTTCTTTAGACTAGTTTGCTTAGTTTTATTTTAATTCAACAACCAAGCTTTAATCCCATCAAAACTGAAAAGAAAAGATGGCTAAACAATCACACAAGAGGGGGGTGAATTGTGTGTTACTTGAAATTCAAGAAACAATTCAAAAAATCAAAATTTTGACAAGTATATCAACCAAAATCAATTCTAACAGAATGTAATCTTATTTCTCAATAAAAACATAATTAAAACAATTCTTATAACATCAGTTCAGAGAGAATATGCAGCAGATCAAATTTAAAGATAAAATAAGAGAATTTCAATGTTTAAGCTCACCCTTTTCAAGAATTCATGCAAGAACAAATTAAAACATAAAAGCAATGATCATAATCTTTTATACAGATTCAATATAACATACATCAAGAATCAAAACAAAATTCATTTGATAGAAATCAAAAGAGATAGGGCAAGGAATAGTCACACCGGGGTTTATCCTGGTTCACTCTTTAAACCACTCGAGAGCTACGTCCAGATTGAGGTTATACGTTTTCACTATCATTAAGCTTCCAATAGGTGCTTGAAGAAACTTTTTTACAATTGGAATTTTACAAGTCTATGATCACACTTTGGTCACACTTAACCTAAGCCTTTAGGGTCACTCCAATTGTCTTTCCAACAATTACAGCAATTCACTCTTGCTAAACAAGTGTAGAGCCACCTATCTCTGTTCAAACAAAAAAGAAAGAACTGAAAAAGATTTAAAGATGAGAGTGTAATTGAGATTTTTCTCAAGGATGTGAAAAAGCAAGCCAATATGAGTTCAATTCTGATATTTCTTGATTTTGAGTGTTTCAATGTTAATTCTTGTGTTCAGAACCCTAAAGATATGTATTTATAGGTGCCCAATGAGTTATTAGTCGTTTATAGTCGATGAACATCAAAAGATTTGAATTTTTTCGAGTTTAAGTCACTAATAACAGAAAGTATTTGATTACTTTTCGGGGAGTATTCGAATACTTATTCAAACCCAGAAATTATTTGGATATTGTTCATTGGGTACTCAATTACTTATCTGCCCAGAAAAGTACTCGATTACTTTGCAAAAAGTATTCGATTACTTTTATGTAGAAATTAGTTTTCGGCTAGTTTTTCAAAATTAAATGCATCTTTATGATTTATAGTGACTTCTATATGTTTCTAAGTGACTTCTAATATATGTATGATCATGTTTCATGTAATAGCTCGTTGTTCATCGGTGTTGTTATCATTAATTATGATATTAAGCACAGTTACAATCACAGTAGTTCATATATAAAATGCGGGTACACTTTTTCCTTTTTAATATCATTTTCTCCAATAAAATAACTGTGATCATAACCAAACATTTTATGCGGAATTATTAATACCAAAGCCTAATACCATACACTCTTTTGTTTAGAGGTTGCCAAGTGGCTCCCATAAACCAACAAGGCAAAACTCGTTCAATCCATTTTTATCACTAAATGTCTTAACCATTTTATTTACTCCAACAATTTTAAACCTATCAAATACTTCTCATCTCTTATTATGTTATAGATTTTTGCCTTAGCTTCACGTTGGTTCAAACCGCGCTCAATTTTGAGCACCGTAGCTCAAGATATATGTTTTTTTTTAAAAATAACGTAATATTTTTCTAACAGCGGCGCCGGGTGGCGCCATTACGGCGCCAACCCGCGCCACACCACTGCCTGAAATTGCAATTTTCGTGTTTCTTACAGACCCATGGCGCCATTTGGCTCCACAGTGGCGCCAGGTGGCGCCACACCACTGTCAAATTTTTCAACCAGCATCCTGCACTTGTGCAGGAGCCACCCTAGGGGCCTGAGTTCCCGACCTTCTACCGCCCCATTTCTAACTCCGATTAACCCCAAACTTTGACACGACATAAAGGGTAACTCCACCCTCAAAATGGTGTAAAGCCCAACCCTATTGGACCACAGTGGAGGGAGATGCGTTCTCCCAAAGTTCACTAAAAACATGCCAATTTCCCGAAAATTGGCCAGAATTCCCTATTCTTGTTCAATATAACCTAAACACATATGGTTATGTAAAATCACATGGTGGCACACACAAGGACCAGCAACGCCTTGGGGCACTTACAACCCACCACAGTCCATTTACAGATATGATATTCATTATGTTTCAATCACAAAGGTTTCATTACATGCTTTTGTTAACTAGCATAATAATTCATTCATAAATTAGGCTTAGAGCCCTTTACATTACATTTACATGCTTCCAATACATCATAGGTGGCTATGGACAGATCCCATGCTCACACACAAGATACATATACATCAAGTGTAGTTATACATTTACAAATGCATGGCATTTTCAACATGCACAAGTTCATGGCCTCAATTCAAAACATAACATCCTATGCTAAATGTCTCCAACTGAATCCTCTAACATGCGATGCCTTCCATATGCACCTCATGCTCCACTCCTCCAGGCTCAACCCAACTTGAAATGATGTCCCCAAACGCGAGGTGAAATATACAAATATATCTCGGTAAACCAAGGGTACTAGAGGATCACTCGACACCATGGCTCACTCAATGTGCAACATATAACATAGTATGAATGCATGACATACAATATCACAACAACTGGGCACAATCCAAGAACATCCACAGCTGGATTACGTTCAAGGACCCCATCGTATAACTCCCGGAATCTTCCTGGTGTCTCTCCCATGGTTGAGACGACCCCATGGCAAAACTCAACTGGAACTCCTCATGAGCCCTATCCAGCGGAAGTCCCACGTTTGGATCATCCTGGTACCGCTCCCAGAGTCGGTCCCACGGAAAAACCCGACTGGAATCCACAGCGGAATTATCCAGTGGAAGTCCAAACCAACACACATCTACTGGCCAGATATCAAACAATTTACACACAACATGCTCCAAGCATGTCACACAATCAAGCAATAATGCATGAACATACATATTCATACAATGTTCAACAACACAAATTCCAACCACAACCTTCCACTAGGCGTGGTGGAGCACACAAGGGACTAAACCCGAGTTCCAAAGATTTACCTCAACTCCGAGCCCATGCTCCATACGTAAGCTCCCAGCTTAATCCGCTTCCATAGCGTCCAAAAGAGGCAACCTAAATGATCAACAAAATGATCATCAATCAATTTCCATGCCAATCACTCATTTACACAATTCAAAGATATTCACTTACAATTCAATTTTACATCATCAACCAACCATTACCTCAATAGTTCGAATTACTCATGCCCATCAATCTAGGGGTATTCAATCCAATTCAACACTCATACTCATCATATAATCATATTACAACATCATACAATTAATTATCAATCCATTTCTTACACAATTCAATTTTCACAAATCCTAGGCATCATGCAAAAATCCTAAGTTATGAGCATTTTTCACCAATAAATTTTATTGCATTTCTAGCTCAAATACATCATTCTAAGACATAATCATCTAATGCACATCTTCCATTTGAGCTCTCTAACTACACAAATCAACCAACACAACTTCACACAAAACCCATTTTATGATTTTCACAAAAACTCCATGAAACTAGGAATACTTACAACAATAGCTTACTAAGGCTCCAATGGTTGAAGATCAAGGGTCTATCCAAGCCAAAACATCACCAATCCTCCCCAAAATTCCATAATTTCGCATAAATGGGTGTAAAAATGATCTCATCCCACACTCACTTTCATGACTCTCTCAAGAAGGGTAATATAAGCACAACCTCACTACAAACAACTTTGGTTATGGAACTTTATTGATTTGGTGGCTCAAAAGTGTGGAAAAAGGGAAAGAAAGTTTCTTGCCCTTCCTCCCATGGTGGCTGCGCAAGGAAGAAGAAAAAGAAGAGAAAGAGGGAGAGAGAAAAGAGAGAGCGTGAGGGGAAGGGGAAAAAGTAAGTGGGTTTGGTGGGAACGGGTCCCACATGCGATTTAACTTTAATCCTGCACCCAATTCCAATCACAAATTCACTATCTACATATTTTTCTGGTTCATGACATATTTTTATTTCCTCAAAATACTCATAAAAATTTCACTCCTATCGGTACAATTATACCGCAGTATTTTTACACCGGAAAATCCACTATTCATCAAAATTTTCAAAACTTGCTTATTCACTCAATGTTTCGCCCTGAATCCATTTCCGAAATTATTTTTATCATTTGAGTTCTCCTACTCCATTTTTCATGCCTCGGTTTATGTTTCTGGAAAATTACCATTTTGCCCTTGATACACATTTTGACCCCAATTTCAGGATTTTCACTAACCTTCCCTTTTAACCCACATTATATCATATAAATTCACATTTGAATTTACGAGGTGTTATATTCACCCCACCTTTTTGGAATTTTGTCCGCAAAATCAACTATACACATATGCTAACTCAGGATACAGCCGGAGAATCTCACTCCCCCGTCCCCAAGTAGCTTCAGCAGGTGTGCGGGCTTCTCACTAAATATTTACATTACAATTCTTTGGCTTTTCAGCCTCATTTCACAATGGCCCAGTATTTCAAAGGCCCAATGGGAGCCTTCAAGTTCTCCCCAATCTCAATATCATCCGGTGTCACCACACGTGAACAGCCGGAGCGCGCATCGCAGTTGCGCACTTTTTCCGCTTTGCCAAGCCAATTTCTTTTGGAGGGTCTGCCTACCTAGTTAACGTATCAATAACTATACCCACAGAGTCATATCACATTCCGTTCAATTTGTGCCACAAAGGCAACTATCACTTTCTGACACATTACAGCCACAATTATCCTTATCTAAGCTTTATTTCTATGGCGTATGTACTCTCGTCATCAAATTTTTTTTCTACATTTCTTATTCCACATTAAACACTGTTATGGAATCTCACAGCCCCTCAGTGCAATTCACCGAGTAATCACCTAATTCATACTCACTGTACTTTCCTTTTCTGAGGGAATAATCCCCTCCTACGGCATTTAGCCACAGGTTGTATATACATATACTTTTTTTTTTACGTTTATTACCTACTACGCGCAATTTCACCTCTGCACTTTATCTTTAAACAAGCACCATCTTTCTGCTCAACTGTCAACTAACCTTACAAGTTTACCAACTTCCACTAAACACATTGGCGGATCCATTTTCTCAAGACATTTAACTGGCACCTAACGAACCACACATTACAATTCATACATTACATCGGCCATTTCAAAGCCTTCAACCACGAATTCTTTCATGAATTTCTATAAACAAGACCATACTTACAATTTCACCTAGCCATCTCAAAACTTGACACTCAGTTCATCATTGATTTCTCACATTAAAGGCAACATGTCTAAGATTTCCATACTCATGTTATCAATTTCACATGTGTTTCATTCTTTACACCTCACCTTCATCATCATTTCATTCAATCAGTACATATCATTCTAGGGTACCATATCATACCTCTCTCATACCTGTTCCACCATACAGGGATTTTCAAAGCCTATTTATCATGCCAGATGGAACTAATTCCATCACTGTCATTACTTTCATAATTCACTATCGACTAGCATACAAGTCTCTCAGACTATTCAAAGTACTACTAGCACACTCAATCATATATCTTGGTACCTAGCCAAGAACAACATCAACATTGTGTATTTTCAACACATCTCTCACTATAATTTGCATCTATACTACTCCATCAGTAGGTCTACCACCAGGGCAAAGATATCAACCTTTTATTTCACCAAATACCATTCTATTTAATAGCTAGTATCACACCTTCTTACTTGACTCCATCATAATGAATCACTTATTAAAAGCCATTGGCCATCATCTTAGCTTAACATTTCGTCATCACAAGCCTTCCCAGAAGACCTCGACTCAGTCCATCAGTACTAATCAATTTTCTATTCCCTTCACATAGGGTGAGAATCCCACAATTCATTTCACAATTTTCGTAAAACCTTAATCCATACCACTACACTTGGTATACACTCATGCACATCTCTGAGTGCTCAATTTCATAACTCCACTACCATCTCATGGTACCTTACATATTGCATACTATTTGACATGTTACAGTTCACTTAAAGTTATCCAAATTCACCTCTTGCGTTCCTCACAAGATACAATCCTCCAATGCAATGGGTAAAAACATCCTTAGGTTTAACCCCTCGAGCTATTGCTGTCCTAAGGGCCCCAGGTGCAATGACCCACCAATCAGAGAATCTATCCTAATAACTCACGCAAGAAGATGTAACATGCCCTCGGCTGTACTAATAGTCCCACTAACACGAGATACTGCCTCACATCACATTACTTATACAAGATAATAATAATCTCCAGGAACATAATCCATACGGAGATAGCCATGCACTCCGGGCATATAAGCCACACAGAGATAAACACATTCACATCACATCCGTATATAACGGCAAAAGAGTTTTATATAGATATATAATATTATAATAGTTATGTCTTACTTATGCACCATCCACTATGACTTCCTAGATATGGTTCTTTGCTCAACAATCTACTCATTTAACTTGACTAGTCATTAGTCCTAGTCCATAACATAATCATCCTCACATGATTCCAACATCCTTCTCATACTTCGGCACATATTTTCTAATTCTTAATAGTACCCATGCTCGGTACAGTTCTAATCCGTTGTCCATCATGAGTCATAGCAACTATGCTCAACACTGTAGAAGATCCACTTCATTAAAACAACATCACTTTTCTCTCAACATTTCACTATGACACCAAGAGTGCCCTCACTTACTAGTTCATGCATTCAGCGCATCAGGACCACCAGATACATCTCAACTTCTAGCGGTGCTCGCTTGGGACTTCCAAGAGCAACACCTCTTAGGATTCAATCCATAAGGGAAACCCAGGATAATCTGAATTATCACTTCATTATCAACATGTGTGCTAAGGTATAACTTGCACACCGAGACTCCATCATGAATCCCATAACAAACTGAGCGTCCAATGATACTCCAAAGAGACAATCTCTTCCCCAATCTCCCATCATAGGGGATTTCACTTACATCATTGTTCTTTTAGCAAAGAATTTACTAGTTCATTACAACACAGATACATATAGATATATAGGCACCCTAGCCTTCACAAAATGTATGTACCTATATATACTGGCACTTAGCCATCACAGGATCATTATCCAACTCTTTATCATAGTATATATATATATATATATATATATATATATATATATATATATATATAACCCATCATGCAATTTTGAATTACCATAGTCTATTTCAAATATCTCTAGCAATTTTTCCCTTTCAAAATACAATAATCACCCTTGCAATTTCCAAGAAACATCTATTATAGATCAGTTCTCTCATGTACATACCTCCTGAATCTCTATCAAGGAGTCATTCTCCATTACCGTGCTATACATCAATACCCACATATAATTAGGCCACATCACTAACATTTCAATACTACACAACATTATGGAAGCATATTAATACAATTAATACACCACACTCAGTTATATTTTCTCACCTCACATTTGTCAAGTCCAACCATCATTATATCATGGACCCTCATACTTTCAATCAAATTTGTCTAATGCCATCTATGGCAATTTCCTCAACTTCTTATATTATACTTTCTATACATTATTATACTCTCTCTCAAGTTCATCCAATATTAAACCATCATGGACTACAGTCCCACTTTTCAACATTGAATCATCCAACACATCATTTTCATAGTTCTTTTTGGATCCTCACATTCCTCAATTCAAATTTTGAAGATTCAATTCACTTGTACTTCCAACATTTTAATTCATCCAAGTGTATGCCCTTCTCAAGGGTCTTATAACCTTCTTATTTAACTCTAAGGTATCCAAGCTTACATATAAGCACTCATATTCAAATTTTCACAATTAATCGGGGTTCCAAATCCCCACCATTTCTAAGTTATACCACTAATTCCTCCTATACTCAATTATTCTAACTCCCTTTACATTTAGGGGAGACTCACCAACATCATCATCACAATATCAACTCAATTCAATCATACTTACTAACCATAAGACCACACATTCAACTATGGTTGCATTCTACCCAAAATGGTTAAACATACTATCTCAATTTATTCTCACTAAGTCCTTAATTTCCTTAAATTCACTTACAACATCTATGTCTGTGGAGCAACAAACACTGCAACCACGACCTCAGCCTAAGGACTGGCATTGGTGCTCCAGGGTTGTCGCGAAGGCATCTTATACTGACCACACATATAACACGGAGAAATGGGTTGATCAGGCCCAAACTAAGGAATCACATGTGCAGCACTCAATAAGAGTCTACGTACAACTACACATCACTCACCATAATCATACAACATTCAGAGTTCCCTAAGAAACTGCTCTGATACCATAAAATGTAACAGCATGTTGTTCACCGGTGTTGTTATCATTAATTATGATATTAAGTGCAGTTACAATCACAGCAGTTCATATATAAAATGCGGGTAAACTTTTTCCTTTTTAATATCATTTTCTCCAATAAAATAAATATGATCATAACCCAACATTTTATGCGGAATTATTAATACCAAAGCCTAATACCATACACTCTTTTATTTAGAGGTTGCCAAGTGGCTCCCATAAACCAACAAGGAAAAACTCGTTCTATCCATTTTTATCACTAAATGTCTTAAGCATTTTATTTACTCCAACAATTTTAAACCTATCAAATACTTCTCATCTCTTATTATGATATATATTTTTCCCTTAGCTTCACGTGGGTTCAAACCACGCTCAATTCTGAGCACCGTAGCTCAAGATATGTGTTTTTTTAAAAAAAAACAACGTAATATTTTCCTGATAGCGGCGCCGGGTGGCACCATTACTGTAACGCCCTCCCTTGTATGCATCCAAGAGAGTCGTTTGCTAAGCGGAATTAGAGTCTTTACGTCACATAAGCTAACAGAGATTCTCATTCTAAGTACAAATCCGTAAGACGTTTCAAAATTCTTATCACTTCTGTTTGGATGATAAAAAATATTTCAAGTGATTTAGAAAGAGCACGTTGGGGGCTTCGCGTGCATATAAAATAATAGAAAATCGGAGTTCGTTTGCTCATAAAAACACCACCCGTAAGGTGCACTGTAAAAATTTCAGCACTTAAGTCTTTCAAAAATTCCTTTCACAAACATTTTCCAAAATAGCCGCTGTTCATAAAATTCAAGATAAAATGGAGATGATAAAGTCTACAGTCATCCAAGAGTATCAAAATATTAAACATTACAGTCATCCAATCAATCCAACAGCAACAGTACAAATCCATGCATCAGCAAGCAACAGCAAATATCACGACCTCAAATGCTTTTACGTCCTCCTGCCATTTAGGAAAATTGCAGCCCCGAAGGGGTGAGAAAAATCCCAGTAGTGTGGCAACAAAACCAATAATATAATAGTATTAACTACGCACAAAATCATAAACAGTCACTTCAACATATCCTTGTTCCTTTTCCTTTTTCCTTTTCATCATATTCATATATATTGCGTACATAACGCTTTTCCTTTTCATCATATTCATATATATTGCGTATATAACGCCTTTCCTTTGCGCTTTTAGCACCGTCGTGCGCGCACTTCACAGTGGAATCAAATATACCTGGCACCTGAGCTCCCTGTGGATTCCAACTGTGGGCCTATGCGGACTGATGCCAAGTGTCCCATACCCCGGTACCTTGGGGATGCCTATATGATGCTTGCTCAAACACATGGTCCTGTACATAACTATTCTAAAAAGCAAGGCCTATATGATCTTGGTACATGCATGCCATGCTATGCTTTCACACACAAAACGTACAAAAATGCGGTATGATGTAAGGTGCATGCTTATATACCTTTCATATAGCCATCACGGCACATATACTTTTCATATACGTTATGCTGCCACATAACATCTTTACCTCATAATCATATAGCCATCACGGCACATTTTTTGGCAGTTTCCTTTCATCATAAGGAACATAATACTTTTACGAAATATGGAGCATCATGTCACAACTTTATACCAGTAGTCAATAGTCACATTAGGTAATATCGCCTGACACTTACCTTTGCGTGCCTTAAATAATACCAAACAGCAGCGAAGTATCTCACTTCTTAAGCGCACCTAAATCAATTACAACCAATCATTTACAGCGGCGATTTACAGCAGAAACAGTGAGCATACAGCAGCATTTTACAGTGGAAAACAGTGAGCATACAGCAGCATTTTACAGTGGAGAACAGTGAGCATACAACAGCGTTTTACAGTGGAAAACAGTGAGCATACATCAGCATTTTACAGTGGAGAACAGTGAGCATACAGCAGCGTTGTACAGTGGAAAACAGTGAGCATACAGCAGTGTTTTACAGCAGAAAACAGTGACATTTGTTCTTAAAACAGTGAGCAGAAAACAGTGAGTTGTTCTTTAAAACAGTGAGCAGAAAACAGTGAGTTGTTCTTTAAAACAGTGAGCAGAAAACAGTGATATTTTCCTTAAAAACAGTGGACAGAAACAGTGACGTTTTCCTTGAAAACAGTGGGCAGAAACAGTGACGTTTTACTTAAAAACAGTGGACAGAAACAGTGACGTTTTACAGCAGAAAAACAGTAGCACCTTACAGCAGAAACAGTGACCATTTTAAAACAGAAACAGTGACATCTTGGACCTCAAAACAGTGGCAGAACAATGGCATTAGACAGTGGCAAAAACAGTGGCATTTGAACGTTAAAACAGTGACATAAACAGTGGCCTTTGAACATCAAAACAGTGGCATAAGTAGTGTTATTTGCACATCAAAACAGTGGCATGAATGGTAACATTTGATCATTAAAACAGTGACATTAGTGGTGATATTTGCACATCAAAACAGTGGCATTAGTAGTGATTTGTGAACATTAAAATAGTGGCATGAATGGTACATTTGAACATCCAAAACAGTGACATTAGTGGTGATTTTTGAACATTGAAACAGTGGCATATTTGGTGATTTTCGGACATCCAAAACAGCGGCATAAAGAGTGGTGTTTGAACATCAATATGGTGGTTATTTTATGCAGAAACAGTGGCACTTAAAGCACTAAAACAGTGAGCATTTTTATGCAAAACAGTGGCATGTGAGGCACTAAAACAGTGAGCATTTTATGCAGAAACAGTGGCATATATATCCTCAAAACAGTGGCATATTCATACAAAAACAGTGGCATTAACTTAAGCATAACCATGAGACTTTCATTCCATAACTTAAGCATACAAATCATCATGAACTAGCTCCACCATTATACTTTTACCATGCTCATTCTTGAATCCAAAACAACACATAATCAAGGAGACATCTCATGCACACACATGGTCACACACAATAAATAGATCTAAGTCTAGGCTTACCTCTTGTAGACATACTTCTTGGTCAAGGATCACACACCACACCTTCTAGCTTTTCTACACAACAAGTCCACCCTTCCTAGGAAATGATCTATGCGCTCAAATGGTGAGAAGGACACCTTTGGACAGCTTCCAAAGGTGAGTAACAAAGCTGAACAGTGAGGGGAAGAGAAGAAAACTCACACTTCACTTGTTTGGTGTATAGGTCACGGTTGAGAGGTGAGGGAAGGTGAGTTAGCAAAGTCTTCTTGCTCCAAGGGTGCTTGTATTCTCGGCTAGAGGGTGAGGGAATGAGTAAGGAAGGTTGGCTGCACTTGTGCAAAGTGGGGGATGCTCCTCTTGTGCGCACAATTAAAGGGAAAGTGAGGAGGGGTGGCAATGATGAACATTATGGCAAAAATCTGGTTTCTTGTGAAGGTGGGACTGCACACTTGGTTTGAACAAGCAAAGAGCTTGCTTCTTGCACACTCTAGGCACATGCAAGGAGGTGAAAGGGAGGGTTCAGATCTGAATAAGGTGCTACCAAGTCAGAATTTTTAGCACACTCAACCAAGTCATGCGCACATGGTGGAGTGGAGGGAGTTGGCAGATTTCTCCTCCACACCAAGCACATGCAATTCTGCCCAAAATCCTTCTTTTATTGCAAGTGGAGGCAAGGGACAGATTTGGTTCATGATGGACTGCCAAAAGCATGCAGAAATCTGCACATTTCAGGCTCATGATGGAAGGTGTAAGGTGGTTCTCCAAGTCAACAAGCAAGACAGATTTGTGTCATAGAAAAATCTGATGCAAGTCCTCTCCATGTGCGCCTAAATAAGGAAGAATGCAGCCCAAAATAATGCTAAGGAGTACATGTGTCTTTCATGCAATGAAGTTGAAGTCAAAGGTGCACAAACTAAGAGTGATGTGGCGGTCATGCAAGAGGAAAGTTGGCAGATTTTCTAAGTCCTTTCTATCCTCCTATGCGCATGAATGGGTGGTAAAAAGATTGCCATGTGAAGGTTCCTTGGTACACAAGACAGCCTTGTTGGACAAGGCTTAGGGGAGGTAAAAGTGGGTTCAACATTGGGCTGAACAGGTTAGGTCCAAGGACTTCTTTGGGCCATCGGCCAACACCTCCAAGGATCCAACAAGACAAGCCTAAGGTGACAAGTCCACACATACTAGCCCACTTCCCAAGTCCTATAAACACAAAAGCCTTCTAACACACAATCAAATTACTCATATGATTTTAATAAAGGTTCACATGCCTACATATGTACTCTCCTATTTAATTTAAATACTTACCTTAGTCTCATCCAAGGATAAAAGCCATGTAATTCGCAAGCCATCACACATACACATGCATCTATATGATATAACACTTATGTATTTTACTAATTATGTGGGATGTTACACTCTCCCCACCAAATAGGAATTTTGTCCGCAAAATAAACTTACTTAAGTGCTAAATAGTTCTGGATAGCGTTTCTGAATGTCGTCCTCGCGTTCCCAAGTGGCTTCAGCTGCCGATCCATTGTTCCATAACACTTTCACCAAAGGAATCTCTTTAGAACGGAGTCGCTTAACGGATCTTTCAAGAATTTGGAACGGTTGCACTTGATACGTCAGATTTTCCTTTAGTTCCACTTCTTCTGGTTGTAACACGTGAGATGGATTAGAGAGATATCTCCGTAACTGTGACACATGAAATACATTGTGAATTCCTGACAGATTGGGTGGTAGTGCCAACCGGTATGCAGACTCTCCAATCCGGTCCATAATCAGATACGGTCCTAAGTACCGTGGACTTAACTTCTTAACTCCCATTCTCCTTCCGAGTCCCGATGTAGGTGTGATTCTCAAGAATACATGGTCTCCGACTTCGAAAGATAGGGGCTTATGACGCTTGTCGTAATAATTCTTCTGTCTGGCCTGAGCCCGCTGCATATTTTCCCGAATCTTCTTTACCTGTTCGGATGTTTCTTGAATTAGATCAGGTCCTAACATACTTCGCTCACCCACTTCAGTCCAGCATAAAGGGGATCTGCATTTTCTCCCATATAAAGCTTCATACGGTGCCATCTGAATACTGGAGTGGTAACTGTTGTTGTAAGCAAACTCAATCAAAGAAAGATAATTATCCCAGCTGCCTCCTAACTCCAGAACACATGCTCGTAACATGTCCTCTAATGCTTGAATGGTGCGTTCTGTCTGTCCATCGGTCTGGGGGTGGTAAGCAGTACTCAATCTCAAGTGGGTCCCTAATGCTCTTTGAAAAGATTCCCAGAACTTAGATGTAAACTTGGGATCACGATCACTGACAATGCTCGAAGGAACTCCGTGCAGCTTCACAATCTCCTGCAGATAAATTCTGGCAAGCCTCTCTGTAGTATACGTGGTTCTAACACGCAAGAAATGAGCTGACTTCGTTAAACGATCGATAATTACCCAGATAGCATCATATCCTTCTCGCGTCCGAGGAAGTCCAACTACAAAATCCATCGCAATACTGTCCCACTTCCATTCGGGAATCTCCAAAGGTTGAAGAAGTCCCGAAGGTTTATGATGTTCGTACTTCACCTTCTGACAAGTTAAGCGACGAGATACATACTCAGCAATATCCCGCTTCATACCCGGCCACCAAAACGAGGTCTTCAAATCATGGTACATCTTCGTGGATCCAGGATGAACTGCATACTTACCCTTGTGAGCTTCCTGCAAAACTTCTTGCTTCAACTCTTCATTCGGTACCACTAACCGTCCTTGAAATCTCCAAATATCATTCTCATCCTTTACTACCTCTTGGTTACCAACCAATTCGCGGACTAACTCTTCATCTTTCTGGGCTTCCTTAATTCTACTGATCAATTCATTCTCCACCTTTATACTTCCCAATCTTATGCTATGCCCTCTCTCGTCTACAGATAAATTCAAGTCTCGAAAGGCCTCATACAATTTCAGTTCTTCCATCATCAGAGTTGCAGTGTGCAGTGTCTTCCTACTCAGAGCGTCAGCTACCACGTTTGCCTTTCCTGGGTGGTATTTAAGTTCAAAATCATAGTCCTTCAGAAATTCCATCCACCGTCGTTGTCGCATATTCAGCTCCTTCTGATCGAACAAATACTTCAAACTCTTATGATCGCTGAATACGTCAAACTGCGAACCATACAAGTGGTGCCTCCAGATTTTAAGTGCGAACACTATCGCTGCTAACTCCAAGTCGTGCGTAGGATAATTTTCTTCGTGAGGCTTTAGTTGTCGAGATGCATAAGCTACCACCATACGATCCTGCATCAACACGCATCCAAGTCCTTTCAGCGACGCATCACAGTATACTTCGAACTTTCGGGTAGGATCCGGAATCGTGAGTACGGGAGCACTTGTTAACCTGTTCTTCAGTTCCAAGAAACATTCTTCACAAGCTTCGGTCCACTCAAAAGGCTTGTCCTTCCGAGTGAGACGGGTAAGGGGTTGCACTATCTGAGAGAAATTCTGGATGAACCTTCGATAATATCCAGCAAGACCTAAGAAACTTCTTACTTCTGTGACAGTCTTGGGTCGTTCCCAATTCATGACAGCTTCAACTTTGCTGGGGTCCACCACGATACCTTCTGTTGAAATGACATGGCCCAGAAACTGGACCTCTTTAAGCCAAAACTCGCACTTCGACCACTTCGCGTACAACTGCTTCTCTTTCAAGATTTGCAAGACAATCCTCAAATGTTCCGCATGCAGCTCTTCGTTAGTAGAGTAAATCAGAATATCGTCGATAAACACAATGACAAACTGATCAAGAAATGGGCGGAAGATGCGGTTCATGTAGTCCATGAATACCGCTGGGGCATTCGTGAGTCCGAATGGGATCACCTGATATTCGTAGTGCCCATAACGAGTCCTAAAAGCTATTTTCGGAATATCCTCCGGTTTGACCCGGATCTGATGGTATCCCGATCGTAAATCTATCTTGGAAAAGACTCTGGCTCCTCTCAGCTGGTCCATCAAATCGTCGATCCTCGGTAGCGGATACTTATTCTTCACCGTAACTTTGTTCAGCTGTCGGTAATCTACACACAGACGTAGACTTCCATCCTTCTTCTTAATCAAGATGGCTGGAGCACCCCATGGAGAGGTACTCGGTCTGATGAATTCCTTTGCCAACAGTTCTTCTATCTGCTTCTTCAACTCGCGAAGTTCCAAAGGCGCCATGCGGTACGGAGCAATGGAGATTGGTCCAACTCCAGGAACAAGTTCGATAGAAAATTCTATTTCCCTATGAGGAGGCAATCGAGGTATTTCATCCGGGAATACCTCCTCGAATTCGCTAACTACAGGTACATTCTGAATTTGAGTGTCAACCGAGGTCTCAGCCTCGATCGACAAAAGATACCCTGCTGCTCCCTTGCGGAGCTCTTTTCTAACTTGTAATAGAGAAATGAGAGAGAAAGGTTGAAAATTACCATCTTTCGCATCCAGAGTGAACACCCGTGCTTGCGTAGGCTGTTGATCAGCGTTCTGGGGGCATTTGTAAGCAAAATGTCCTTGCTGGCCACATCTGAAGCATGCATTGTTGCTCTTGCGACAAACTCCAAAGTGATTCTTTCCACATGTAGCACAAACAGTCGCACCCTGCCGTCCAGTCGACGATTGACCAACAGCATAGCTTCTCTTAAAATTTCCAGGCCGCGCCTGCAACTGCGGACCTCTGCCTCGACCCCTACCAGGTGTCATCCTGAAGAACCTGCCTGCTCTGTTTCCTCCGTGGAATTGTGCTGGTTGCTTATTCAAATTCTTGGCCTCGTTAATGATTCCTTCGGCCTGACGACTCTGATTAATGAGCTCCGGAAGTGTACGATTAGCCGTCGTCAAAATGAGTTTATGGATTTCCGGATGTAATCCGCTTTCGAACTTCTCCACCTGCCATTCTTCATCATAAATGTTCCGATCAAAGTTGGCGTACTCGATCAGCTGCCCAAATTTTGCAATGTACTCATTCACCGTCATGTTATCCTGCCTGAGTGACAGCAGTTCGGTGTGCTTCATTCTTCTCATTGCCTTAGGAAAATACTTATCCAAAAAGACTTGTCTGAATACGGCCCATGTCAGCTCAACGTCCTGAGCTCTCAGCAGAGCCCTCGCACCAGTCCACCATGTTAAAGCTTCTCCCATCAGCTGGTACGACGCGTAATCAGTCTTCTGCGCTTCCGGGCATGCCATGCGTTCGAAAATATGCTCGATCATCTGCAGCCACTTCGCTGCAGCCTCAGGGTTGTCTTCACCCTCAAAAATAGGTGGTTGGAAGTTGCGGAAGTCTTTCAACCTCCGACGGGCAATTTCTTCTGCATTTTCATGCAGTGGGGGTGGGTTCTGATTCTGTTGCCTATGGTCGCGCCATTCTTGGCTCATATTCTGAATAAACATTGCCAGTCCCCCAATAGTAGTGATAAGGTCCTCTTCCGCATCGCCAGACCTTCCCCGAGTTGAACCGCGACCACCTGCCATGATTCTGCACTCACAATATCGTGAAATGAGTTGATCAGGCTCACCGCAAGTTATTTATGGCAGCAGTCCCAAGTAGGTACTCGAGTTCAATTCGGACAAGTTAGCTATGCATCCGTGTCTTATCACAGAACAGTCTAAACAATCTAACTACCCTAGTTAATATATACTTAAACTATAACACATTTAGACAGTCAATCAGCAGATAAACACAATCAACAATCAATTCAATCAATCACAAGCAAATCCATGGACCAAACTGCTCTGATACCAATTAGTGTAACGCCCTCCCTTGTATGCATCCAAGAGAGTCGTTTGCTAAGCGGAATTAGAGTCTTTACGTCACATAAGCTAACAGAGATTCTCATTCTAAGTACAAATCCGTAAGACGTTTCAAAATTCTTATCACTTCTGTTTGGACGATAAAAAATATTTCAAGTGATTTAGAAAGAGCACGTTGGGGGCTTCGCGTGCATATAAAATAATAGAAAATCGGAGTTCGTTTGCTCATAAAAACACCACCCGTAAGGTGCACTGTAAAAATTTCAGCACTTAAGTCTTTCAAAAATTCCTTTCACAAACATTTTCCAAAATAGCCGCTGTTCATAAAATTCAAGATAAAATGGAGATGATAAAGTCTACAGTCATCCAAGAGTATCAAAATATTAAACATTACAGTCATCCAATCAATCCAACAGCAACAGTACAAATCCATGCATCAGCAAGCAACAACAAATATCATGACCTCAAATGCTTTTACGTCCTCCTGCCATTTAGGAAAATAGCAGCCCCGAAGGGGTGAGAATAATCCCAGTAGTGTGGCAACAAAACCAATAATATAACAGTATTAACTAGGCACAAAATCATAAACAGTCACTTCAACATATCCTTGTTCCTTTTCCTTTTTCCTTTTCATCATATTCATATATATTGCGTACATAACGCTTTTCCTTTTCATCATATTCATATATATTGCGTATATAACGCCTTTCCTTTGCGCTTTTAGCACCGTCGTGCGCGCACTTCACAGTGGAATCAAATATACCTGGCACCTGAGCTCCCTGTGGATTCCAACTGTGGGCCTATGCGGACTGATGCCAAGTGTCCCATACCCCGGTACCTTGGGTATGCCTATATGATGCTTGCTCAAACACATTGTCCTGTACATAACTATTCTAAAAAGCAAGGCCTATATGATCTTGGTACATGCATGCCATGCTATGCTTTCACACACAAAACGTACAAAAATGCGGTATGATGTAAGGTGCATGCTTATATACCTTTCATATAGCCATCACGGCACATATACTTTTCATATACGTTATGCTGCCACATAACATCTTTACCTCATAATCATATAGCCATCACGACACATTTTTTGGCAGTTTCCTTTCATCATAAGGAACATAATACTTTTACGGAATATGGAGCATCATGTCACAACTTTATACCAGTAGTCAATAGTCACATTAGGTAATATCGCCTGACACTTACCTTTGCGTGCCTTAAATAATACCAAACAGCAGCGAAGTATCTCACTTCTTAAGCGCACCTAAATCAATTACAACCAATCATTTACAGCGGCGATTTACAGCAGAAACAGTGAGCATACAGCAGCGTTTTACAGTGGAAAATAGTGAGCATACAGCAGCGTTTTACAGTGGAGAACAGTGAGCATACATCAGCATTTTACAGTGGAAAACAGTGAGCATACAGCAGCGTTTTACAGTGGAGAACAGTGAGCATACAGCAGCGTTTTACAGTGGAAAACAGTGAGCATACAACAGTGTTTTACAGCAGAAAACAGTGACGTTTGTTCTTAAAACAGTGAGCAGAAAACAGTGAGTTGTTCTTTAAAACAGTGAGCAGAAAACAGTGAGTTGTTCTTTAAAACAATGAGCAGAAAACAGTGATATTTTCCTTAAAAACAGTGGACAGAAACAGTGACGTTTTCCTTGAAAACAGTGGGCAGAAACAGTGACGTTTTACTTAAAAACAGTGGACAGAATCAGTGACGTTTTACAGCAAAAAAACAGTAGCACCTTACAGCAGAAACAGTGACCATTTTAAAACAGAAACAGTGACATCTTGGACCTCAAAACAGTGGCAGAACAGTGGCATTAGACAGTGGCAAAAACAGTGGCATTTGAACGTTAAAACAGTAACATAAACAGTGGCCTTTGAACATCAAAACAGTGGCATAAGTAGTGTTATTTGCACATCAAAACAGTGGCATGAATGGTAACATTTGATCATTAAAACAGTGACATTAGTGGTGATATTTGCACATCAAAACAGTGGCATTAGTAGTGATTTGTGAACATTAAAATAGTGGCATGAATGGTACATTTGAACATCCAAAACAGTGACATTAGTGGTGATTTTTGAACATTGAAACAGTGGCATATTTGGTGATTTTCGGACATCCAAAACAGTGGCATAAAGAGTGGTGTTTGAACATCAATATGGTGGTTATTTTATGCAGAAACAGTGGCACTTAAAGCACTAAAACAGTGAGCATTTTTATGTAAAACAGTGGCATGTGAGGCACTAAAACAGTGAGCATTTTATGCAGAAACAGTGGCATATATATCCTCAAAACAGTGGCATATTCATACAAAAACAGTGGCATTAACTTAAGCATAACCATGAGACTTTCATTCCATAACTTAAGCATACAAATCATCATGAACTAGCTCCACCATTATACTTTTACCATGCTCATTCTTGAATCCAAAACAACACATAATCAAGGAGACATCTCATGCACACACATGGTCACACACAATAAATAGATCTAAGTCTAGGCTTACCTCTTGTAGCACATACTTCTTGGTCAAGGATCACACACCACACCTTCTAGCTTTTCTACACAACAAGTCCACCCTTCCTAGGAAATGATCTATGCGCTCAAATGGTGAGAAGGACACCTTTGGACAGCTTCCAAAGGTGAGTAACAAAGCTGAACAGTGAGGGGAAGAGAAGAAAACTCACACTTCACTTGTTTGGTGTATAGGTCACGGTTGAGAGGTGAGGGAAGGTGAGTTAGCAAAGTCTTCTTGCTCCAAGGGTGCTTGTATTCTCGGCTAGAGGGTGAGGGAATGAGTAAGGAAGGTTGGCTGCACTTGTGCAAAGTGGGGGATGCTCCTCTTGTGCGCACAATTAAAGGGAAAGTGAGGAGGGGTGGCAATGATGAACATTATGGCAAAAATCTGGTTTCTTGTGAAGGTGGGACTGCACACTTGGTTTGAACAAGCAAAGAGCTTGCTTCTTGCACACTCTAGGCACATGCAAGGAGGTGAAAGGGAGGGTTCAGATCTGAATAAGGTGCTACCAAGTCAGAATTTTTAGCACACTCAACCAAGTCATGCGCACATGGTGGAGTGGAGGGAGTTGGCAGATTTCTCCTCCACACCAAGCACATGCAATTCTGCCCAAAATCCTTCTTTTATTGCATGTGGAGGCAAGGGACAGATTTGGTTCATGATGGACTGCCAAAAGCATGCAGAAATCTGCACATTTCAGGCTCATGATGGAAGGTGTAAGGTGGTTCTCCAAGTCAACAAGCAAGACAGATTTGTGTCATAGAAAAATCTGATGCAAGTCCTCTCCATGTGCGCCTAAATGAGGAAGAATGCAGCCCAAAATAATGCTAAGGAGTACATGTGTCTTTCATGCAATGAAGTTGAAGTCAAAGGTGCACAAACTAAGAGTGATGTGGCGGTCATGCAAGAGGAAAGTTGGCAGATTTTCTAAGTCCTTTCTATCCTCCTATGCGCATGAATGGGTGGTAAAAAGATTGCCATGTGAAGGTTCCTTGGTACACAAGACAGCCTTGTTGGACAAGGCTTAGGGGAGGTAAAAGTGGGTTCAACATTGGGCTGAATAGGTTAGGTCCAAGGACTTCTTTGGGCCATCGGCCAACACCTCCAAGGATCCAACAAGACAAGCCTAAGGTGACAAGTCCACACATACTAGCCCACTTCCCAAGTCCTATAAACACAAAAGCCTTCTAACACACAATCAAATTACTCATATGATTTTAATAAAGGTTCACATGCCTACATATGTACTCTCCTATTTAATTTAAATACTTACCTTAGTCTCATCCAAGGATAAAAGCCATGTAATTCGCAAGCCATCACACATACACATGCATCTATAGGATATAACACTTATGTATTTTACTAATTATGTGGGATGTTACAATTACGGCGCCAACCCGCGCCACACCACTGCCTGAAATTGCAATTTTCGTGTTTCTTATAGACCCATGGAGCCATTTGGCGCAACAGTGGCGCCAGGTGGCGCCACACCACTGTCAAATTTTTCAACCAGCATCCTGCACTTGTGTAGGAGCCACCCGAGGGGCCTGAGTTCCCGACCTTCTATCGCCCCATTTCTAACTCCGATTAACCCCAAATTTTGACACGACATAGAGGGTAACTCCACCCTCAAAATAGTGTAAAGCCCAACCCTATTGGACCACAGTGGAGGGAGATGCGTTCTCCCAAAGTTCACTAAAAACATGCCAATTTCCCGAAAATTGGCCAGAATTCCCTATTCTTGTTCAATATAACCTAAACACATATGGTTATGTAAGATCACATGGTCGCACACACAAGGACCAGCAACGCCTTGGGTAACTTACAACCCACTACAGTCCATTTACAGATATGATATTCAATATGTTTCAATCATAAAGATTTCATTACATGCTTTTGTTAACTAGCATAATAATTCATTCATAAATTAGGCTTAGAGCCCTTTACATTACATTTACATGCTTCCAATACATCATAGGTGGCTATGGACAAATCCCATGCTCACACATAAGATAACTCCTGGAATCTTCCTGGTGTCTCTCCCATGGTTAAGACGACCCCATGGCAAAACCCAACTGGAACTCCTCATGAGCCCTATCCAGCGGAAGTCCCACGTTTGGATCATCCTGGTACCGCTCCCAGAGTCGGTCCCACGGCAAAACCCGACTGGAATCCCCAGCGGAATTATCCAGCGGAAGTCCAAACCAACACACATCTACTGGCCAGAGATCAAATAATTTACACACAACATGCTCCAAGCATGTCACACAATCAAGCAATAATGCATGAACATACATATTCATACAATGTTCAACAACACAAATTCCAACCACAACCTTCCACTAGGCATGGTGGAGCACACAAGGGACTAAACCCGAGTTCCAAAGGTTTACCTCAACTCCGAGCCCATGCTCCATACGTAAGCTCCCAGCTTAATCCGCTTCCATAGCATCCAAAAGAGGCAACCTAAATGATCAACAACATGATCATCAATCAATTTCCGTGCCAATCACTCATTTACACAATTCATAGATATTCACTTACACTTCAATTTTACATCATCAACCAACCATTTCCTCAATAGGTCGAATTACTCATGCCCATCAATCTAGGGTATTCAATCCAATTCGACACTCATACTTATCATATAATCATATTACAACATCATACAATTAATTATCAATCCATTTCTTACACAATTCAATTTTCACAAATCCTAGGCATCATGCAAAAATCCTAAGTTATGAGCATTTTTCACCAATAAATTTTATTGTATTTCTAGCTCAAATACATCATTCTAAGACATGATCATCTAATGCACATCTTCCATTTGAGCTCTCTAACTACACAAATCAACCAACACAACTTCACACAAAACCCATTTTATGATTTTCACAAAAACTCCATGAAACTAGGAATACTTACAACCAATAGCTTCCTAAGGCTCAAATGGTTGAAGATCAAGGGTCCATCCAAGCCAAAGCATCACCAATGCTCCCCAAAATTCCATAATTTCGCACAAATGGGTGTAAAAATGATCTTATCCCACACTCACTTTCATGGCTCTCTTAAGAAGGGTAATATACTCACAATCTCACTACAAACAACTTTGGTGTTGGAACTTTATTGATTTTGTGGCTCAAAAGTGTGGAAAAAGGGCAAGAAAGTTTCTTGCCCTTCCTCCCATGGTGGCTGCGCAAGGAAGAAGAAAAAGAAGAGAAAGAGGGAGAGAGAAAGGAGAGAGAAAAGAGAGAGCGTGAGGGGAAGGGGAAAAAGTAAGTGGGTTTGGTGGGAGCGGGTCCCACACGCGATTTAACTTTAATCCCTCACCCAATTCCAATCACAAATTCACTATCTACATATTCTTTCTGGTTCATGACATATTTTTATTTCCTCAAAATACTCATAAAAATTTCACTCCTATCGGTACAATTATATCGCAGTATTTTTACACCAGAAAAATTACTATTTATCAAAATTTTCAAAACTTGCCTATTCACTCGATTTTTCGTCCTGAATCAATTTTCGGCATTATTTTTATCATTTGAGTTCTCCTACTCCATTTTTCATGCCTCGGTTTATGTTTCTGGCAAATTACTATTTTTCCCTTGGTACACATTTTGACCCCAATTTCAGGATTTTCACTAATCCCTCCCTTTTAACCCACATTATATCATATAAATTCACATTTGAATTTACGAGGGGTTATATTTCACACTTGCATAACAACTCTTGATGTGTGTGAACATTGTATGCATGATCAAAGTGAATATGTGTCACCTATATTAGTTTTTGATTTTTTTTTGCACTTCCAAGTTAAAAACTCAATAAACTCAATCATACTATGTTCTAAGACTGTTAGTCTACTATATAACCAGTAAGTGCTTTAGTCTCCATTGATCTTCATAGTTTGAGTCTTCTAGTACTCCTTTTAGCTTGAAGTATTTGACTTGACCTTTGACTTTGCATATTTGAGTCTTCTCTTCATGTTTTCACTTTGTTATAGACTTCTTGTATCATTTAGAACTTGTTGTCATGCCTTTCATTGAGAGCTTTCATGTTGACCTATGTTGGTACTTGTTGTTGCTTTGTTATCATCAAAACTTCATAAACATAGTCTTCTTGACCTATGGTTCAACAAAAACCTCATCAAATATTCAAGATTATAACATCACATATTCAGTCTTAATATAGGAAGAACAAAGATGAAATCTCAAGATTAAACCACTAGAAATCAAGTAGGTTACCTTGTATAGCTTCCAAAACAACATTAGGTTAATCTCCACACTTTAAACCCTTCAAACCATCATCTTTTCCCACCAAGTCAGCCATACATCCATGTTTTTGAAGAGCATAAAATAACCTTTACACAACCCTTCTTGGAAAAAAATATGCGTGGTTGGATTCACAAGCTTCTAAACTACAAGTTTCATGTAGAAACTTAAGCCTAAAAGTGTTTAGTTTAAGAGATATGACTTAGCCCCTTTTGAAGTGACTAAGTGCAACCATGGAAAACACAAGGAAGAGGAGAAGAGGAAGGTTTCATGGAGATCTTTTTAACACCCTGTGTGCACCTGATGTATTAAATATATGAATGGTAATAAGCACAACCCAATAAATGCGGAAGCTAAAAATTCTAATTATGAATCTTAACATATTAACTAAGTGATTCTTTTTCAAAAGTCGCTTGTATGTGAATTGCAATAAATAACTACACTGAATAACCTCATAATATAAATAAGTATTAAGTCAAGGAACTAAAACACGTAGATCAGACAATATCCTGATACAATATTACAACTCAGTCTGAAATAGCACAGCTTATACCAATGTGGTACGGACAACCCCCATGCTCACCAAATAAAACATAGTCAAATCACGTCTCAATACAATAGCCATATAGAAATAACAAGGAATAATCATATCCAAATATGACAAGTAAGAGGCATATATAATGTCAGCTCAACTCCGACCTCCTGCCACCAGAGATCTTAACCTCAGGAACACCTGTACCTGAAAATGTGCCCCGCACGGGGTGAGATCTCTAACAAGAAATCTTAGTAAGACAAGAGTCCTCAAGGATCTCTCTACCCCAAGCTCATTTACATGTGCCATATAAGTTCAAAAATAATAATAATAATAATAATAATAATAATATGATATGAGATATCTGTGCAATGCATCATATGTCCATGTCATGTGTGTATGCATCATATTGGCCAGAGAATAAAAGGTAGGGATTACGTACGTCTACAACCCACACGGGTTTACCATCTTGCATGTGGCCTGACATGCTCAGGGGTTACCATCTCGTGTGAATACCCAAGCAAATGCACTAAAATATGATCCAGCTTAATAACATATCCAATACTCAGTATATAAATAGATATTTTCAGAAAACACAACATGGATATAAACCATCCCTCCATGAGGTATAGTGGAACCATCAATGGGTGAAACCGAGGACACGAAAGCATACCTGTCAAGTTAGTAATACTAACTAGAATTCCACCCAAGGTCAACAAGTCACCAAACAGCACAATCACAGTCTGTTTATACCAGAAATATCATCAATATTCATAGTCTAGAAGTTAATTGCATTCGGACAATGTTTCCTTTTTCGTTTAATGACCGTAGGCTTCTCTCAAAGGTTCATACTAACCAATTAAGGGTCGAGAATCCCAACCCACGCATCTATTTGGACAAATAGCTCAAAACATAAATTTCTTAGAATATCCGATATTCCTCGGGAACATATCCGGATCCGGAAATCACAGACCCAATATCTGAATATCATATCCGGATATTTCGCGATAGAATGCAGTTTTGTTCAAGCATGCATTTTTAGACACATTTAAGCTAGTGATCATTTGGTTACTTATTTTCCTTATTTAACATGCCAAGACTCAATCTTTTACATAGAAGCTCAAGACCAAAGGTAGTGGTGCATATCTAAAGGCTCAAAACAGAATAAAGGAGGTGTCTTGAGGCTCTCTACACCACCTAACAGCTCTGTCTCAACAAGACCACGAATTTGGTTCACAAACTTGGTTTTTTTTTACAAAATGGCTTTTTGAAACAGCAAATGCAAGGAAAATGACTCTCAATCCCTCACCCAAAGAAGTCAGCAACCAACCTCTCAAAACAGAGGCTACAACCCACAAAGATGATGACTTTCTCCCTCACAAGGCTCTCTCTCAAGTGTTTACAAGGTCGAAGAGGAAGAATCAAGAGTAAAAATGGTGTCTTAGGTGATTTTCATGCAAGGAGAGCTAGGAAACTATAGGAGAGCATTTGGTCAGCCATGAACAATGACGAAAGCCTACGTAGCTAGTAAAATCTGATATATGGTTGTGTGTATTTTCTATTTATAGGTGCACTTAATTAATCTATCAGTATTAGTTCTAATAGCTCCACTAATTATTTTACTCCCAAACTTCATATTCTTAACCTAGAAATTTTTCTAGGAATTATCATATTCTTATTATAATTTTATGGAATACTTTACCGGCACGCATTTATACTGCATAGGAAAATCGATATCTGCACTTTTCGTCAGAAAAACGACTTTAAGCTTTATTCGACTTTCTAAATAATTATTTTATCATAATTATGCATAATCTTTATCAAACCCATGTTTCAGCATCGATAATGTTATTTTATTAATTATTTAGCTGTGCGGTTACTTACACTCAACCCATCTTTTAACAATTTTGTCCGTAAAATTAGAGACATCTCTGTCCCTAAACTCGGGGTATTGCCAGAGAAGCTTGTCCTCCCGCTCCCAAGTACACTCCTATAGAGTTCTTCCTTCCCATTGCACTTTGACCATGGGAATGGCTTGTTCCTTCGCTTTTTTTTCACCAGGATCAAGTATCTTGAGTGGTCCTACGGGAGTCTTTAAGTTCTCCCGAATTTCCACATCATCCGGTTGCACAATGTCCGAAAGATCAACTATTTATCTCGGCAATTGCGACATGTGAAATACATCATGGATGTTGGCCAAGTTCGGAGGTAAGGGAAGCTGGTAGGCAACAGACACTACCCTACCAAGTATCTGGTATGGCCCAATGAATCTCGGGCTAAGCTTCCAAGTTCTGAGGGCACAACTAACACCAGTGATAGGTGAAATTCTCACAAACACGTGTTCACCTTCATTGAACTCCAATGGTCTATGCTACTTGTCATATTAATTCTTATGGCGATTCTATGCTTGCTTCAGTTTCTCTCTAATCAACTGGATCTGCTGGGTAGTCTATTGGACAAAGTCTAAGCCAAATAACTCTCGATCTCCAACCTCAGACCAACATGTAGGAGTCCTACACCTCCTACCATACAATGCCTCATAAGGTGCCATTCCTAAGCTAACATGAAAACTGTTGTTGAACGAAAACTCAACCAATAGTAGATACCGATCTCATGCTAAGCCTTGCTCCAAAGTGCAACTCCTCAACATGTCCTCCAAGGTCTGGATGATCCGCTCAGTCTGTCCGTCAATCTGAGGGTGATAGGCTGTAATCAATCTCAATTGAGTACCAAAAGCTTCCTGCAGCGCCTCTCAGAACCGAGATGTGAACTTCTGGTCCCTATCACTAATAATACTATCGGGCACCCCCTGAAGCCTCATAATCTCGCGAACATATAGCTTGGCCAACTGCTCTGTAGAAAAGCTCAGCTTCACTGGAAGAAAATGGGCAGACTTAGTCAATATGTTCACAATGACCCAATTAGAGTAACAACCATCCTGAGTCTGAGACAATCCCACCATGAAGTCCATGGAAATGTTCTCCCACTTCCATTGCGGAATCTCAAGAGGTTTAAGCTTACCAGACGGTTTCTGGTGCTCAATCTTCACTTTCTAGCATATCAAACCTTGTACACAAGCTATTATATCTTTCTTCATGCCCGGTGTAAGAACTCGCCCGCTAAATAATTAATTAAATAACATTATCGATGCCAGATCATGGAATTAATAAAGGTTATGCATAATTATGGTAAAATAATTATCTAAAAGGTCAAATAATGCTTAAGTCTCTTTTATGAGGAAAAGTACAAATACCGGTTTTACTTCACGGTATAAATGCGTACCGATGAAGTATTCCAAAAAATTATAATAAAAATATAATTATTCTTAGGAAAGTATCTAGGTCAAGAATATTAAATTTGGGATAAAAAATGATAAGCAGTGTTATCAGAACTAACACGGGCTATTTCGCGGTATAAAACATACCGGTGAAGTGTCTCGGAAAATTATAATAAAAGTATGATAATTCCTAGAAAAATGTCTAGGTTAGGAATATAAATTTTGGTAGAAAAATGACTAGCATAGCTATTAGAACTAATACTGTTGATTAGTGGGCACACATATATAAATAGCTAAAGGGCACAAAATCCTAGGTTATTTCAGAAAATCAGAGCCTGTTGTTGCCCAGTTTCCTCCGCCACCACCTCCACCTCCACCCAGTCTTCATGAGGACACCCAAGTCAGATGGGTGAGGGCAGTCACCTCACGGGGCCATGCAGACCGTCCCTGTGTTCGTTGAGGATCAAGATGAGATCGACTGCCGGCCGAATGCTTTCCGTAAGCATAAGCCACCTACCTTTGATAGGTCTTATGATCCTATTGCGGTGGCTAGATGGCTTCAGGTGCTGGACAAGATTTTCCGGGTCATGCAGTGTACAGATCCACATAAGCTGATGTTCGCTACCTATATGCTGGAGGGCGATGCCCATGAGTGGTGGACGAACACCTCTCATGCTTTCGAGATACAGGGTCATGTGATGACATGGTCATTCTTCGAGGATTGCTTTCTGGGTCGGTACTTCCCTTATGATGCATAGGAGAGGAAGCAGGGGGAGTTCGACAAGTTTGTTCAGGGCTCGTTATCTGTTGACGAGTACCTGGCCAAGTTCAATGAGCTGGTTAAGTTAGCTCACTTTCGGATGGAGAGGCCTACTCCTGTTTTCTTGGCAGCTAAGTTCCGCAGAGGACTTAGTGATGATATTGCTGATCACCTCGCTGGTTCTGCTTCGAGAGACTTTGGGACACTTGTGCAGCAGTGTCGGGACATCGAAGATTTTTGCAGCGCGAGCAAGGCCAAGAGGGCCAAGGTTACTGAGATGAAATTTGCTGGTAGTTCCACTTCTTGGAGGGATAGGAATTTTGGGAACAAAGGAAAGGGAAAGCAGATGGCGGCTCGGCAAGCGCCAAATCAATTCAAGAGGACTTCTGCTCAAGGGAGTGCAGCGAGACCTCCTGCTCCCAGATGCTCGAGATGCGGGAAGACTTATTTTGGGCCATGCTCTACAGGCCAGCTGATATGTTCCCAATGTGGCAAGGAAGGCCACTACTCCAGAGATTGTCTGGGAGAGCTGCTGTAGTGCAGGCAGTTCCTTTACAGATAGTTCCCCATCCACCTTCAGCAGCACCGGCAGTGCCACCTGCTATTGGACGAGTCTACACCTTAGATCGGCAGTAGTCGGACAGAGCTCCGAACCTTGTTAGAGGTACTGTTACCATTGGTGGGTCATGTGTTGATGTCTTGTTTGACTCCGGGGCTACGCATTCTTTTGTTGCTACCCCGATTACTTTGGGGCTTGAGTTGCCCATGTCTGTGCTTTCTCCACCGTTGCGGGTGACCACCGCCACCGGAGAAAAGTGTGATTCTACCACTGTTCATCGCGATGTGGCATTGGGGTGGTCGTGATTTCTCGGTAGATCTGATAGGACTACCGATGGCCAACTTGGAGATTATTCTGGGCATGGATTGGTTGTCCAGAAATTGTGTAATGATTGACTGTTGTGCCAAGCAAGTGGTGATGTCTCTGTGTGATTCCACAGCCAGTTCCTCGCCTTACATTTCGTTGCTGCAGGCCAGGAGAGCCTTGAGAGCTCGGGCATATGGTTATGTCATGTTGGGAGGTTTGGTGAGTGAGACACATGAGGATATCACTGGCATTCCTGTGGTGAGGGAGTTCCTCGAGGTGTTTGCTGAGGAGATTCTTGAGTTTTCGCCACAGAAGGAGATAGAGTTCTCCACAGATCTGTTGCATGGTGCGGGGCCTATTTCATTAGCTCCATACCGGATGTCGCCGCCGGAGCTGGCTGAGCTTAAGAAGCACATTGAGGATCTTTCAGTGAAAGATTTCATTCGACCGAGTGTGTCTCCGTGGGGAGCACCGGTCATCTTTGTGAAGAAGAATGATGGGACAATGCGATTATGCACCAACTACAGGAAGCTGAACAAGGTGACAATCAAGAACAAGTATCCCCTTCCGCGTATTGATGATTTGCTGGATCAGCTCAGGGGTGCTTGTGTGTATTCGAAGATTGATCTCCAGTCCGGATACCATCAGATTCGGGTGAAGCCGGAGGATATCCCCAAGACCGCATTTCGTTCGAGATACGGTCACTTTGAGTATTTGGTGATTCCGTTTGGACTCACCAATGCACCTGCAGTGTTCATGGATTACATGAACCAGATTTTCCAGCCTTACCTGGATAAGTTTGTGATTGTCTTCATTGATGATATTTTGATTTACTCCAAGACGGAGGAGGAGCACGTTAAGCATCTGAGAATTGTGCTGCAAGTGCCGAAGGAGAAAAAGTTGTATGCTAAACCTTCTAAGTGTGAGTTTTGGCTCAGATCCGTGAAGTTTCTTGGGCTTGTGATTTCTGCTGAGGGAGTTGCAGTGGATCCCAACAAGATTGAGTAGTGATGGTTTGGGCGAGACCCAAAACAGTTTATGAAGTTAGGAGTTTCTTGGGTTTGGCTGGGTAATACAGGAGGTTCATTGAGGGATTCTCCAAGATGGTCTTGCCATTAACTTGCCTTACTCGTAAGGAGACTCCGTTTGTGTGGACTCACGAGTGTGAGGAATCTTTTCAGGATTTGAAGGAGAGATTGACTACCGCACCTGTGTTGATCATTCCTGATCCTGATGAGCAGTTTGAGCTTTACTGTGATGCCTCTAGAAAGGGGATGGGCTGTGTTTAGATGCAGACTGTTAGAGCGGTTGCTTTTGCATCGAGGCATTTGAAGCCTTATGAGGAGAACTACCCGACTCACGACTTGGAGTTGGCGGCCATTGTTTTAGCTTTCAAGATTTGGAGGCATTATCTTTTTGGTTTGAAGTTTGTGGTGTTCAGTGATCACAAGAGTTTGAAGTATCTTTTCGACCAGAAAGAGCTGAACATGAGGTAGAGGAGATGGATGGAGTTCCTAAAGGATTATGACGTCGAGTTGAAGTACCATCCTGGCAAGGAAAATGTGGTAGCGGATGCTTTGAGCCGGAAATCCATGAGCCTATCTAGTTTGTTGCCGTGTAAATTTGATGTGGTTGAGAAGTTTCACAAACTGGCAGTGACCTCTCCGTTTAGGGGTACACTTCTCGGGATGGAAGCAGAAAACGTTGTGAATGAGCTGCTAGAAAAGATCAAAAAGGCGCAAGTGCAGAGAGAGTGCCTGGACTACGTGAAAAACCAAGACGATGTGTCTTGGAATGAGGATGGACTTCTGTTGTTTCAGAAGAGGATTGTGGTTCCTCGAGGTCCGTTAACCGAAGAGGTTATGGAAGAAGGCCATAAGGGCCAATTTTCTATCCATCCTGGTGCTACGAAGATGTATCAAGATCTGAAGAAGAACTTCTGGTGGCCGGGCATGAACACCATAAGCTGTTTGGTAAGCTTCAACCTCTTGAGATTCCGGAATGGAAATGGGAGAGCATTTCCATGGACTTCGTGGTGGGTTTGCCGAAGACTCAGGCGGGTTGTGACTCTGTTTGGGACATTGTGGACAGACTGATGAAGTCTGCCCGTTTTCTTCCAGTGAAGGTGAGCTTCACTACAGAGCAGTTGGCCAAGCTTTATTTTTGCGAGATTGTGAGGCTTCACGGGGTGCCCGAGAGTATCATCAGTAATAGGGACCCGAAGTTCACCTCTCGGTTCTGGGAGGCGTTGCAGGAGGCTTTTGGTACACAATTGAGATTGAGTACCGCTATCACCCTCAGACTGACGGACAGACTAAGAGGACCATCCAGACCTTTGAAGACATGTTGAGGGCTTGCACGTTGGAGCAGGGTTTAGCATGGGATAGGTACCTTCCGTTGGTTAATTTTTCGTACAACAACAGCTTTCATGCTAGCCTGGGCATGGCACCCTACGAAACATTGTGTGGTATGAGGAGTTGGACTCCTACCTGCTGGTCTGAGGTTGAAGATAAGGAGCTTTTTGGCTTGGACTTTGTCCAAGATACCACCCAGCAGATCCAGATGATCAGAGAGAAGCTGAAGCAGGAGCAGAATCACCAGAAGAGTTACTACGATGTCAAGCATCAACCACTGGAGTTCAGTGAAGGTGAGCATGTCTTTATGAGACTTTCACCTGTCACCGGTGTTGGTCGGGCACTCGGAGTGAGGAAGCTGAGCCCGCGTTTTATTGGGCCATACCAGATCCTTGGTAGAGTAGGACATGTTGCCTACCGGCTTGCCTTTCCTCCGAACTTGGCCAACATCCACGACGTGTTTCACGTGTCTCAGCTTCGCAAGTACGTGGAGGTTCAGGAGAACCTAAAGACTCCCGTCGGACCACTCAAGATTCTCGATCATGGCGAGAAGCAGCTGAGGAGCAAGACCATTCCGATGGTCAAAGTGCAGTGGACCGGAAGAACTCCTGAGGAGTGTAATCGCGAGCAAGAGGATGAGCTTCTCCGACAGTATCCCGACTTTCGAGATAGGTATGTTTCTGATTTTGAGGACAAAACCCTTAAAAAGGTGGGGTGAATGTAAGAACTCGCGCTGTTAATTAAGAAAATTAATTAATTAAATGTGAGAATTAGGAAATAATTCCATAGTTAACCCTAATAATTATTGAGTCTTTAATAATTATAGTAAGTGAGTAATAATGCTGAAAGTCGCTTTTCTGACGAAAAGTGCAGATACCGGTTATGCTACCCGGTATAAATGCGTACCGGTGAGCTCCAAGAGCACTCTCTTCTCTGTTTTGTGCACCTTCTTGGTCTGCATATTTTGGAGCTGTTTGGTGAGCTCCAAGAGCACTCTCTTCTCTGTTTTGAGTCTTGGGTAAGTTGTTCATCTTTGATCATGAGTTTGTTGAGTAAAAGAGGTGTATTGGTATGTTTAATGAGTTAAACAAGTAACCACCACGTATATGAACCTTGGACAAAGTAAAAATGCATGCTTTAACGTTTCTTTGAGTTAAAAAGATGAACCTTTGGATGATATCTTCGCGAAAATGCAGAACTGCATTCTGTCGCGAAATATCTGGATATGATATCCGGATATGGGGATCTGGGTATCCGGATATGCCCCCGACATATATCCAGATATTCTGGGATTTCAGAGAATAGTAGTTGCACTATTCATACAGAAGGCTATTGGGGGTTTATGGACCCTAGATTGATGAAGTTGAACTTCTGTAATAACTAAACTAAGTCAGAATCAAGTGGTTAAGGGCTTATGGCTTTGTGTGAAGTCTTAAGACATAAAACGTAAGAGGAAAACGTAGTCTTTGTTTTTATGCTTTGAGCTTTGATTATTTATATAATTATTGGTCCAAACAGATTTTGATTGTACTGTTTGTGGACGTTGAGCTATATGGACTCTTGCATTGGATTGTGGGCTTGCAAGGTAAGCTTTTGTGTCCTCGGCTTTGCCATTGTTGGTTCCACCATGTCCCATGGGGGGATGGTTTGTATGCATGATGTGTTTTCATGTATTATTTGATAAATGCTGTTGAGTTGTTATATGTAAGTGCCTTTATGATATGCATGTGGTGTTCCACCTATACGGTAAGTCTGAGTATGTGGTACATACAAGATGGTGAGGCTGTGGATGAGGTGCAAGCGATTTTCCTTGTACTAACTGTAGGTAATAGACGTATTCCTCATTTCTCTGGCCAGTAGAATAGTTTAAACACACATGGCATGAATATCTATTGCACTGCATAGTTTTAGAACTTATATTGGAATTACTGCTTTTGAACTTATATTGCACATGTAAGTGAGTTTGGGGTGGAAGATCCTTGAGGACCCCTTGTCTTACTGAGATTTCTTGTTTAGAGATCTTACCCCACGTTTGGGACGCTTATTTCAGGTTCACGTAACCCAGGGGTTGAGACCTCTAGTGGCAGGAGGCTAGAGCTGAGTTCGATATTGTTGTTATATGCTGACATGTTGGATGCTGGATATGCCTGTTGCTTTTATGCTTTTAACTTCAGTTATTATTATCTTTATAGCACGGACACGCAAATTTTTTGAAAATTTGCGTGTCGGACACTGACACGTTCCGACACGCTCGAACACGAGGTCAACATTTGGGGACACGCGGTCAACGCTCGGACACGTCTTTCCGACACGCAGTCAACTTTCTCGGACACGTGGTCAACGCTCGAACACGTTTTTTTATTATTTTTTAACTAAATATAAAAGAAATAATTTATAAATTGATTTTTTCTGTTATGAAATTAGACATGAAAAATTATTTATATTTATATTTATGTTATGAAATTTAAATATTTGATTGGTTATATGACTTATTATGGACTCTTATATGTATTAAATATAAATCATATTATATATATTAAAATTTTATTTAACACCAAAACATTTCCCAACGATATGCATGTGGTGTTCCACCTATACGGTAAGCCTTTATGATATGCATGTGGTGTTCCACCTATACGGTAAGCCTGAGTATGTGGTACATACAAGATGGTGAGGCTGTGGGTGAAGTGCAAGCGATGTTCCAGTCACTGGCAAGTTGAAGTTTAGATAACTGTAGGCCATGCAATGACAAAATCATGTCTTAGCAGCTCTTTATGAATGACGAGCACATCATCTCATTCGTCTGTGCTATGAAGCTATTCTCAACCCCAGAAAAAATGAAACATAGTTGAAAATAATTATAAATAAAAAGATAATGTAAATAAATTATAAATACAAATATATATAAATATATATATATATATATGAGACAGGATCCTTTGACACCAACGTCAAATTTGAAATTTGATACCTCATCTAAGAGCCATTAGATCAAAAAATATCAATGGCTATGATTTTTAAGCATGTGACACCATTAATATTTTTTGATCTAATGGCTCTTAGATGAGGTGTCAAATTTATGAGGTGTCAAATTTTAAATTTGATACAGATATCAAAGGATCCCACCTATATATATATATATATATATATATATATATATATATATATATATAATGAAACAAATCATAAAGTTAAGAGTAATAAATAAATTATTTTTTTCAAATTCAGAAAATGATATACCTAATGCGTGATATTATTCTAACCATGAGTGTATTTTGTGTATAATCGCTAAATAGTATATGATCTTACTGAAGGTGGGAAAATGGTTTCTACTCATCGAGTTGACCTATTTAATCAATCTCGAATGATGTAATGGATTAAGATTTTTAACCCATCAACCCACACAAAAATGGATCTGATCAGACCACATACTGTATGGGCTAGCCAATATGTATCAGGCATAATCACACACGGTTGAGAAGCGGACTGGATTCAACGTCTTGGGCTTGGGGTGGTGGTTGGAGATCAATACGTCTTTGTCTTTTGCTAGTCGCGATGTAATGATCCGAATGGGGGGAGTACCTGTGAAGACACTCTGATGCTTAAGTCAGTATCAGAAGCAAGAAGATGTATGTTCTCAATATAATGGATGATCATACCTGGGTGTTGTACCCTCTGTATATATAGTGGTTATGATGTCACCTTAGCAACGCGGTATGGCCTTTGATTGACCGAGTTTGGGTTGCAGGTCAGGCTAGAACCTGAGTGGCCTTATCTTCTTGATGTCTAGCCATAGAGTCGTGGCGAGCTGGAGCTGTCCTCCGTTTATTGGTATAAAGGCGCGGTGGGTTACCTTGGGTCTTAAGTTAGCTTCCTTAAGGGAGGCGGTTTTATCCGCGATATGGATATCGCGTCTTGTCTTGCGCAATGAGGGCATCGCGTCTTGTCTTGTCAATCGCGCTTTGCTCCGGATATTTTAATGGGATTGGGCTTCCTTGCATGTTATTGGGCTTCTAATGGGCCTATATTTTATCCGGATCAGTTGCCCCTAGCTTACAATTTTGCCATGTGGAAAAGCTGTGAGGTATATATGCATTTGTTCTTTGCAAGATGTCCTCACCCCACAAGCTTTTTTGCTTGCCACGATAACTGATCTATAGTGTCATAATGACTTTCATGATTTTAGCCGCTTAAGAATGGCGGATTAGACGTTTTAATTGTCAGAAGCATTAAATACTAGTGTCGTTGCGTGGGTGTTTATAGGTAAGAGTGGGTGGTTTTGAAGTGCAAACGTTTCCCCTTCTCACCACGTGTCCCTGAAAAATCGGTTTACTCAACACGTTTCGTGGCCTTCAGACTATCCGTTTGAGAAAACCTTTCGTATTTGTACTGAGCTTGTTAGTTTGGAGGGAAAAGACTTCGTTGATATTGTGAGAAATCCTTTGCTCCTCAGTGCTTGCTTTCTGCATTTCCGGTGTTGACACGTCCTGCTCATGGTCGCTAATCCGAAGTATAAATCTCAGGTGTGTTCTTCTTCTTCCTTTACTATCTTATCTGTTTTACCATCTATTTTAGTAGTTTTCCTTCCTCGTGCTCAAGTTATGTCTGATAATCACAAATGTACGGATTTCATCAGATTTTTTGAACATTCTGGCTCGTCCAGCCCTCCTTCGAGATTATTACCTACATCAAGGTCTTTGGGAATCAGGGAAGTGTGGCCTACTGATAAGTGTGTTGCTCCCTGTCCCAAAGCTTGAGTAAACTACAAACATTTCACCTCTTTTCGTAGGTTCGATTTAGGGTCATCTTCGCGACATCCTAATCGCGGGCAAATATTTTCTCAACAAAGTTCATCTTTGTTTCCCAAAGTCTCTTTTAGGATGACTGGGCCCATACTGATTTCGAGTGACTCTTCCTCGAGTACTGAGTATAGCTATAAGTCAGCTAATTCGAGAAGCCCTAAATCATCTTCCTCAAATTCATCGCGTGATACTTCATGTTCTATCGCGCAAGAGTCTTGTGGTCGGAAGAGCCCCAGTCCTTTGCCATTAAATGTAGTATACCCAGCCGGGTACCCTTTTAAGAAAAGGAATTTTGATTATTATAAGCCTGCATTTGCTGCTTTTGCTTCTTCTGACTTATCTTCTTCCACTGATTCTTTTTCTTCTGAATCAGACTTTGTATCTCCCCGAATCAGGAAAATAATGGTAAGACGCGGTGCACATGAGAAGAAGAAGCAAAAGTTTCCCTTTGAATCTAAGAAGAAAGTCTTACGCATCGATCCTGATGAAGAATCCCCTGTGAGGCGAAACATACAGGATGAGGACTCCCTGACCTGGGTAGCAGATACGGTTTTAGATACCGAGTCTGTGTATTGTTCTCCAGGAGAGTTGGCGGAAGTAACAGCTGTTATCCACCTTACTCTTGATAAAGCCTTTGATGATCAGTGGGAGGTTGATGTCATCCCAAAGAATGAGCGCGTTTGTTCTTCACGAGCAGAAGGATCAACCAGGCATTTTATGATGATGCACTCCTATTTCTTCTTATCCATAGGAGTTCATTTTCCCTTTTCCTCATTTGTTTGTAAACTGCTAGCGCATTTGAATGTGGCGCCTTCACAACTGACCCCCAATGCCTAGGGTTTTATCATAGTGTACGAAATGGTGTGTAAAGCCTACAATCTTCTCCAATCTCTAGTGTCTTTTTTGCATGTGTTCAGTGCAAGTTAGATCTCTTTACGGAGTAAGGTTCAGTTATGTGATTCATACTAGAGAAAGATTAATAAGTGGACTACAGAATACTTCAAGATTTATCCCGCCAAGATACCACCCCCTTTTCTTAGGAGAAGATAAGGCTCCCATCTTTGCTTTGTACTGGTACGAGTATCCTTTGGATGGTGCCAGCTTGAACTATAATTTTGAAGACTTAAGTGATTTGGAGCAGAAGACTGTGACCACTCTGAGTAATATTGCTCATGAGGCTTCTGATATGGTCTCTTTGAGCACGTATACAATTTTGAACGAATATACTGATGATGATATTCGGGCTTTTCTGGGTAATTTGGATCTTCATTGGTGTGTTGAATTTATCTTTAGACAAATTTTATTCAATGTAAAGATGCTTGGATGTTTCTAATATGAATCCCTTTTTATGTTGCAGATAGTTCAATAACGGCTTCTTTGAGCAGGCTGGAGAGAATAGCGGCCATGCACGATGCTACTGGGGCTAGTCCTTCTGTGCCTACCAAACCTGTCGTGTCTGCGACTGCTACTGTCGTAGATATTGTTGTGCAATTTGTAATCAATTAAATCTTCCACACAAACACACAAGTGCACGTGTCACAAGTAATAAAAGGATGTGTGAGTCCAAGTATCGTTCCCACAGAGATAAGTGTCAAGTAATGATTATTTAGGTGAAGAAAGTAGGTAAAATGATTAATTGTGATGATTGAGTTTGTAAAATAAAAGATAATTAAAAATAATAAAACAGTAAACTAAATTAGAGGTATTAAGATGATGGATGAGATATAGGTCAGGATCAATTTCCCTAATACAGTGCTTTAACAATGCTATATAAATGTTTAACTAGTAACCGAACACTAATGTATGTTGGGGCTTTTGGCCAACCTAACATATATACCCAATAACTAATTCTCCACATCCCTATGCCCAAACTAATCACTGAATTGTTCAAGTTCAAGGCTATGTGGTGTGAATGATCTCTCTACCCACAACTTAATCAATTTAATTAACCTAATTAATCCACATAATTCAACAAGGGTCCGGATTCGGAAACCTCTCGGCCCCAACCTCCTTAATATCACATATGTATCTCTCGACATGCATACATGAATAAGATTAAGCAAACTCGTTGAATAACTAATTAAACATTAACATAAACAAAGTTTAGGCATACATCTCAATATTACAGCATAGGTACTTTATCACCTAACCTAAGGAGAAAATTAGCTCATAATGGAATTAAATAAAACAGAGAAAAGAAAGAAAGAATTCATTGGAAAACAGAAAAGAAGATGAAAATGAATGCTGAAGGAAAACATCGTCATTGCCTTGCTTCTGCACTGCTCTTCCTCCTCCAAGAACCTCACTCTCTCTCTCTCTAAAACATTTCCACTTGCTTTTGACTATCGAACCTCTATGAACTCTCCTCTAAACCGTGCTTTAATTCGTGGGGGAACTCTTCTTTAAATAGGAAAAAATGGATGGCAAATTGGGCTTTAGGGTTAGGAGGAAAATCCATGAATCTTGTTGCTGCAGCCTTATCGTTATCCCTAGATTCTTGGGTTGTTGGCACTTGCTTGGATAAGATCTTGATCTTCTTGGAATTCTTGTGCCAATGTTTTTGACGGAACAAAGGTTATTGTCCTTGTTCTTTGGGATTCTAGGATAAGACTCAATCTTTGAATATCGTCTTTGATCCTTGTGATTTTGGAATAAGATTAAATCTTCAGAAATGTCTCTTGCTTGCTGGTGTATTGTTGGAGAATAACTAAATTTTGAATTTCAAAAGTTCGGTTGTCCCTTTGTCCATCTTGTCATGTTGTAGCGCTTGCTATATCATCACTTCTTCAGCTTCTCTGCTATAGCATTCCTACGTCAATTTTTCCTGCGAAGATAAAAACCCAACAAGTCATCTTTTCTTACACAAAATCAAGGGATATTGTCTTATTTTCCATACTTAGTCATCTCAAAGCACTTAATCATAAATATACAATAATTAGCTCAATTATCATGCAAAGAGGTCAACTTTTACGGAATTTATGCAACAAATTCATCATAAAATACTAAATTAACTCTCGTTTGTGAGAGTTATCAGATACACGCGAGAATACAACCGCGCATTTGAAGTCACCAATGAAATCTTTAAGTCCTCCTGCTGCCCCTGTGGATGTCATCCCTTCTGAAAAGGTGACGGAAGATACCGCGAAGGGGAAGAAAAGAAGTTTTGAGGAGATGGCCGGGAAGTCTAATGTAGGTTGGCCAGACTTTGTTTATTTTGGTGAAAGCTGGGAGTTTGACAAAGACATGTATGCCAAAGGTAGAGAAGTTGGATCGCGCATTGAAGAACTACCGAGAGAAAAATGGCTAGAGACTTCTGTCAAACTAAGCAAAGCGAACCAACTCATTATGTCTATATCTGGTAAGTAACTTACTTTTTTGCCATATATATTAAAATATGACATTGTTCTTTTGATAATTTGATTCCTTATAGCAGGTTCAGTGGATTTCCTGAAAGAGCGCATTGCTGTGTTGAAGGGTGACATCGCTAAACACCGCACTGATTTTGAGGAGAAATTGAAGAGAACCGAAGAAGATGTGGCCAAGATGAAGGAAAATTTGGAAGAGAAGGACAATGTCTTGAAGGAAATGACAACTTCGAATAATGGATTGGAAGCGGAGAAAGTTGATCTGAGCAAGCGTATTATGGAGCTGAAGGGAAATGCTAATACGTGGGCAGAGGAGAAAGCTTTCTTAACCAGCAAGGTCAAGAGGTATCAGGATTTGTTCGAGAGGGAGGCGGAGGGTACCTATTCTAATATTATACAGCAAGTGCGTCTGTTCAACCCTACGGCGAAGTTGGACAACGTCCATTACTTTTACTATCTCAAGGACGGCCAGCTGATGACGCTTAACGACCAAAATCAGGAGGTTCCGGTGGAGCTTATCAGTGCTATGGATACTGGAATGATCGCGCCGTCCATGCAAGAGCCAACCCCTCAAGGACCACCTACCGCGGGTGAGGATCGCGTTGAAGATAATGATGGTCCTCAAGACATGTCTATCCAGACAGTGTGATTTTATTTAAAACTTTTATGGAATATGGGTCTGTAAGGGGGTATCCCCAATATGTTCGAGATAATGCTTTTTTGGTTGACAAAATGGATGTTATTTAGGCCGTATTGGCTACTTTATTATCTATTTCTCTATCTCGCAGATGTGTGATAACTGTATACCATGTATGTGGCATGTTGTAGGGTAGATGTGATTATATCTTCGTTAGATGAAGAACTATGGAATAACATAAATATCTCTGGCGTACCTTTAATGTTCACAAGATGCGATAAAAGTTGATATCCTTCAAGGAATATTACCCTCCTCATCCTTCTTCTCTTCCTTGAAGCCTTTCCTGAAGATATTGGGGTGTTTCCCGAGATAATGCCATGGGAGATGATGTGTGTTTAGGAAGCATTGTGTTTTCTTCCTAGCTTGCACAATAGATCAGTGCGATTGTCTCCTTAGCTGGGACTAGTGTTTTTGCTTTGTATAGCACGTGAGAGCCATAGGCGGATATCTGCAATAATTCATCAAATCATAATGCATATAGTTTTCTTACCGTTGTTGTTGGCATGCTTTCGAGGTGTGATATCACTGTAGTTTATATTTGACGTCTGCCAAAAGTATCGCGCTTTGGGAAGAGTGTGACCCAGTTAAGGGTAAATATACTCCCTTATATCGCGCTGGAACTTGGAAGATCGCGATGAGGATCCTTTGGCAGGGTCTTTTAAGTTGGCGGATCCTTTTGGGGGACCCTTGAGATTGGAGGATCCTTTTGGGGGATCATTTTGATTGAAGGATCCTTATGAGGGATCCTTTTGGGGGATCCTTTTGATTGAAGGATCCTTATGAGGGATCCTATTGATTAGAGGATCCTTTTGAGGGATCCTTTTAGTTGGAGGATCCTTATGAGGATCATTTTTGATTGGAGGATCCTTATGAGGGATCCTTTTGATTGGAGGATCCTTATGAGGGATCCTTTTAGTTGGAGGATCCTTATGAGGGATCCTTTTTGATTGAAGGATCCTTATGAGGGATCCTGTTGATTGGAGGATCCTTTTAAGGGATCCTTTTAGTTGGAGGATCCTTATGAGGGATCCTTTTTGATTGAAGGATCCTTATGAGGGATCCTGTTGATTGAAGGATCCTTTTGAGGGTTCCTTTTAGTTGAAAGATCTTTATGAGGGATCCTTTTTGATTGGAGGCCATTGCGATTTGTGGTATCATTCCCGTATGGTTAGGCAATTGTGGACGTGTGACCCTGTCCACTTATTTACATGCGCGATGCAATATGTATCATTTATGGAGAAATTTGCAATCTTTTATTTGATAAGTCGGAAAGATAAGTTGGAAAGATAAATATGCAACGAACAAGAAAAGATTTAGCTATAAAATATCTTAAGCTTGTCCGTGTTCCATGTACGCGGGATAGTAAGGCCAGACAACGTCTCAATGACATATGCACCCTTGTCAGTTTTGTTGTGGATGCGATATGGACCTTCCCAATTTGCAGCCAGTTTACCTTGTCGCACGTTCTTATTGCCGATGTCCGCTCTTCGTAGGACTAAGTCACCTATGTTGAAACTTCATTTAACAACTTTTAAGTTATATCACGCTGTTATTTCTTTGCTTTATATCGCCAAAAATAGCCCGCTAGAAGCAGTTTTCTAGATAAGGATTTACCTCCCATGTGATTTCCGCCAATCCCCTCATGAACCTCTGAGATTACATACTGAGCTTGTCGGGGATCTAAGCATTTAAGCATTGGAGAAGAAAATCCTTTCTTGTACAACTGGTCGTTGATGATAGCAGAGAATGAAGTCTTGCGCGCTAGCTTTTTTACTGCGCGTGGTTTTAGTGGTGTCTCTCCTTTATACAAGTAGTTCCAAATTGGTGTCATCCATGTTTCTTTATTATCCAATGGCATGGTATCATCCTCGACCATGGATTGCGCCCTTTGAGATGGATGAGCTTTTCGTTTAGTTACAGCCATTATAATGTTAGGATTAGGGAAGCTTTGTTGGATGGCTGATCTGTTATTTCCTGGTTCCTTCGTGCTGGCTAATTTAGACAAAACGCCGGCTCGTGAATTTTGCTCTCTAGGGATGTGCTCTATTTTGTAGCTTTGAAAATTTGTTAAAAGTAATCTCACCTTTTCAAGGTATTTTATCATTAACATTTCTTTAGCCTGGTAACTCCCTTGTACTTGTGCAACTACCAACTGCGACTTTTAAGGATGATTTTTGTTGCCCTAAGTCTTTTGCCATGGCGAGTCCTGCAAGGACCGCTTCATACTCGGCTTGGTTGTTTGAGGCTTTAAACCCAAAGTGGATAGAATGTTCCACTATTATACCTTGAGGGCTTTCCACGATGACTCGTGCACCATTTCCTTTAACATTCGAAGATCCATCGACAAAAATGATCCAATCCTCATTTACCACCGCCTGATGTAGGTGTGTCATTTCGACAAGAAAATTGGCTAATACATGCGCTTTGATTGTTTGGCGCGGATCGTAAATGATGTCACATTCAGATAACTCTATTGACCATGAAATCATGCGACCGGCCAGATCAGGTTGTCTCAACACCTGTCGAAGAGGTTGGTTTGCTCGAACCTTGATAGTGTACCCCTGGAAATAGTGGCGCAAACGTCGTGATGTTAAAATGAGCGCGAAAGCCACCTTTTCTATCTGTTGATAACGCAGTTCTGGACCTTGGAGTTCTTTACTGACAAAGTAGATTGGCGTTGTTCCTAGGAATCTTCGCGCAATAAGACAACGCTTATGGCCTCGTTGCTGACTGAAAGGTAAAGAATCAAAGGTTCATCTGGTTTTGGCTTGACCAAGACTGGTGGTTTGGCTAGGTGTTCTTTGATGGCCATGAAGCCTACTTCGCACTCAGAAGTCCAAGTAAAGTGTGTTTGTTTGAGCAATAGCTTAAACATTGGCAGTGATTTCTGTGCTCAGGCGGGAAGGAATCAAGTTAATGCAGTAACTCTTCCAATTAATTGTTGTAACCCCTTTATACTGCGCGGGCTTGTCATGTTGAGTACGACCTTGGATTTATCAGGATTAGCCTCTATCCTGCGATGTGTTAGCATGAATCCTAGGAATTTTCCAGCGGGTACTCCAAACGCGCATTTGGTCGGGTTAAGACGTAATCTATATTTGCGCAATTGTTGAATTACCTGTTCCAAATCGTCAGGATGCTGCGAAGTGGTCATTATTTTGACTATCATATCATCAATGTATACTTCAAGCATTTGACCAATCTGTTGGCTAAAAAATTATTCATCATACGTTGATATGTAGCACCAGCGTTCTTGAGACCAAGTGGCATCATATTATAACAATAAGTAGACTTTTCGGTGATAAAGGTTGTATCTTCCTCGTCTGGTTTAAACATCGGGATCTGGTTGTAGCCTGAATATGCATCCATAAAGGATAGAATCTGGTACCCCACGGAGTTATCGACCAATTTGTCAATGGTGGGGAAAGGATAAAAGTCCTTTAGGCAGTACTTGTTAAGGTATGTGTAATCAGTACACATGCGCCATTTTTTGTTGGCTTTTTTGACTAACACGACATTAGAAAGCCAAGTAGAATAAGTGATTTCTCTAATCACTCATGCATCAAGCAGTTTTGCTACTTCAGTTTCGACCATGATATGCGATCAGCATATAAGGAATTCTTAGACAAAAAGAGGAAGAATGTGACTTAATCTGATGAAAGAAAAGGGAAAATCACTGTTAATTTGTCAAATATCTGAATCTAAGGTTATATACTAATTTTATGTTGATTTCACAGGAGAAATGCACAAATTGGAGTTAAAAAGGACAAAGCAAAACCAAAGGTCCACGCTACAAGCGTAGGAATGGCGCTTATAGCGTGAAGGAGTCATTTTGGACAGAAGCCACCGCGCTGCTAGCGTGGTGACCGCGCTTGCACCGCCGGAAGAGAAAAATTGGCAGAGGCCACCGCGCTGATAGCGTGGCAACCGCGCTATCAGCGCCATACTTTCAAGAACTCCCACGCCCACAGCGCGGGAACTGTTAGCATATAGGTGTCCTAGAGACAATCTTTTGATTAAATAAAGGACACTAGATGTAGAACTTTATTTGTCTCAAATAAATGTAAGCACTATTTATTCAGTTTCATATTGTGTCTCGATATTACTGTTAATATTATATGAATGAACTGGATAAACCCCTTGGAATAGAACAGGTATCTCTTGAGTATCTGTGATGAGATCACGATCATGAGGATTCAAGGATATTGCATGTCTATTCCTAATTATATGTTCCTAGTCTAGAGACACTGAGTTTGGGGATCAGTGATCTCGAGTAAAGACTAGTACGACTTATCTACTTGTATATGGATACAAGGTAAAGACCTCATGAGCTGCAGATATGGAGATATCTTAGCTAAAGTCGTGGGTGGACTTATAAGAGTATAGCTCGCACTGAACAGACCCAAAAAGAGACTCTATGAGGAAATCTCACAGATAGTGTCATTAGAGTAATCTCTTTATGTTTGGGTGTGTCTTTCCTTAGACCAGAAGTTATTACCTAGACTGTGTTCTTGAAGGCATGTTTTGATTGTATACCTCGTCTGCCTGAAACATGGAGACTCATAGGTATACTGTTGGGCGTGTCCTTAAAGGGCACAGGGCTAGGGTAATAAGCTGAAGGAATTCGTCAAATCTCTGTGAGAGATTAGATTATCTGTAAACCGGAGAAATCGGGATGACATTTACAGGGACTCGGGAATCTATGCATAGTAAAAGAGATCATGAGATGATCTGCCTTTAGAGTCAGTAAATTGAAGATTCCCTATTTCGAATAAAGCTTACCCTAAACCGCAGGGGTTGATACATTTCCTTACCCTAGGTTAATGGGAAGATAACCGAGACGAAGGGAAATACATACGGTAACCAAATATGTGCAATAGGATGATCAAGTCATTAATCTGACTAGTTCTGGGGCAACAAAGCATTGCTAGTGCTCTGTGTTGTCATTAATTGGGTTGTGGGCTTGTTGGGCCCAAGCCCAGTTATGTCAGTAGCTAAGTTGGACCTAATGGGTCACACACTAACACCTTGTAGTTATGATGGACTAGCTTTAAAGGTATTGGGCCTAATAATGTTATTAGCCCAAGAAGCTGTTTGGAAGCCCACCTAAATGGGTGGGTGGTGCATGGAGTTTAGTAATGGGCTTGGATAGTCCAAGCCATTACTAATTAATTTAATTAGTTAAATTAATAATCAAATATTTGAATTTCGAATTTTGAATTTGAAATTTGAATTTTGAAATTTGAATTTAGAATTTGAATTTCGAAATTCGAATTTTGAATTTGAAATTTGAAATTTGAATTTTAAAATTTGAATTTGAATTTGAATTTTGAAATTCGAATTTTGAATTTGAAATTTGAAATTTTTAATTTTGAATTTTGAATTTGAATGTTTGAACGTTTGAATTCAAGTGTTTGAATTCGAATTTGAATTGGTTTTGAAAAGTTGTTTCATAACAAAAGGATAAGACAGGATCTTATTGGAGCATATTCCTTGGATGAAGAAGCATCTTTGGAGGCTCTCCCTAGGCTGTTTGGTGCATCACTTTTAAGTGATAAGAGTGTTATCTTATCACTTAAAACAAACCTCCATTCAGATTTGGTGGTTGAGGGAATCAGTGGGTAAGTTGATTCAAATTTTGAATGCAACTGCTCAATGTATTTGGACCCTTTATAGGGCTGAATTATGCGCATGAAAACTATATACTATATGATAGTTTATGAATTTAAGTTTAAATTAATTTGAATTTAAATTCATGTGGATAAGATTGGAGGTTGTTGGCAAAGTTTGTTTTGCAACAGCTCCACCTTATCACACTGTTTCATGCCCAACTTTCAAAGAAATTTGAAAGTTTGTTTTTCATTTTGAATGAATGAATTCCCTCCTCCTCTCCAAAGGGTGCGCATAAATAGACATGTTCCTCACCTTAGGTTTCATTTGGAAAACCAAGCCAACTCTCCTCCTCTATGCACCATTCTGTAGGGTAGCTCAGTACACCTTTCCAAACAGGATACCTAGCCTCCACCCTCACCACTTGTGCGCATAGCAAGCCTCATTGTGGTGTTCATCTGGTGGCTTTCAAGAAAGAGTTCTTGCATCATAGACGAACGGTGGTGTGGATCACCATTAGAGGGTTTGAACCCTTCAAGCCTGACATCTCATCTCCCTGACTGATCAGGCCAAAACAAGGTAACATCATGCTGTCTTAAAGCATGAATCTATGAGTGCATGTATGTTCCGCAGTAAAATTTTTGTTTTACACCTTACATGCATCGGCCTTCAAAGGCCAGTTTACTTTCAAGTGGTATCAGAGCCCGGTTGCTTTACCATCGACGGGTGATGGTACCTTGTTTGGGAAAAGAGTCTTTCACGGTCAAAAATCTTTAAAGGGTTAAAGTTTAAATTCTGCATGTGGATTTTGAATCACAAATCCTTTAAAGTGTTAAATTTTTTGTTTTTATGAACATGAAAATTTGATTCTGTGTTCATAAAACATTATGCATCATGGTTTAGTTTCTTTTCTTTATGAAAGTTCTAAAAGGAACACCCTTTTTGAAAGGGTAGATTCGGCCATGGAGGGTACTAAGAGTACCTTGAATGATTTCTTATTTTTCTCCATGAATTGTGTCATGTTTATATGCATGAAATTTTGTGAAAATTTTATCATATAGTTACCTATATGATTCGGCCATGTAGGGATATATGGCTACATGCATGGTTTAATTTTGTTTTCTTTGAGAAAGAATTAACAAAATTTGAATTGAAATTGTTTTTAAATTCGGCCAATGAGAAATTTAAGATTATGAATCTAGATGTTATTTTGATGTTTAAATGTTAAATGTCAAAATACATGTGAAAATGTTATGTGATAATATAATGTTTGTGTTTGCAAGTTTTGAACTTTTCAGGTACAAACAGGAAGGGGATGGTCATGGTGCCCGGATTTGAATTTTTTTGAATTTTAAATTTATGTGTAATCGCGCATTTTAATTTATAAGTATATTTGTAATTTAAATTTTGTAATTTTGTTCCTCCAAAGTGTTATGGAGTTTCTTTAATTATTTGTAATTAGAGAAATAGGCTAGTGGCGTATAGACGACAAGCGGCCGTTGCTTAAAGAAGCAAAAAGGACAAAAGCGCGAGCACCATGGCTATCTCAATATAAACTGTTTATATGAATGTATGATTAGAACGTCTAGTATGCATAAATTGGGCAAATCGCGTTTGTATGGTTATTATGTTTGTCCAATAACGACTAGTGTATACCGATAGATGTTTGACATAGGTAACGACTAGCATGATAACTTACAATATGCGTTTGATGGGACCTAATTAACCCCAAGATAAAAGGAACCCTTAAAAGGAATAAATAATTAAGCATATGATTATCTCCCACCACCAATGCTACTCAAAACTCTTCTACGTAGTGGTGCTCCACAACTCAGTTGGGACCCACTATTTCGTTGGGATAGAGTAGTGTTTGAAGTGTAAGACACTTAGGGTGCTGGTTTAATGCTTAACTAAGACATAAGTTGCAGGCACAGCCGGACTTATGTGCTTAGGGTAAAGGTGCTAGGTTGGTTGCATGAGATGCACCACTAAGTGACAAAGAGTTGTCAACCTAAAGTTAAGAGAGGTTATGAGATACTGTTGATAAAGATCAACCCTTTATTTAAATTAATTTTGCGGTCTCAGACGGAGGTTAAAATAAATAATCGTACTCTTAAACCCACTAAGGTAAAATCTAAAGTAGATTAACCCTAAGTCAAAAGGAAGGGTCATTGACTTAGATAAAATAGTGGGAGGGGCAAATTATTTCAAGTCTTTAATAATTTGCTTTTAACTACATAACCGTATATTAACTAAAACTATCTTTACATCCTTTTCAGCTTATAGTATGACTAATCCACTGTCACTGCGTTCAATACTCGATACGAATAAACTGACCGGTTCAAATTTTATGGACTGGTATCGGAACCTAATAATAGTTCTAAGGGCCGAAAAGATTGCCTATGTTTTAGATGCTGTAATACCCGTAGCTCCACGGGAAGGGGAAGAAGGGTTTGCGGAATTTGATTTCGTAACCCACCAACAACACTTGGATGACAATGTGATGGCAGTATGCATCATGTTGGCATCCATGTCGCCTGAACTGCAAAAGCAGCATGAGCATATGGATGCTCCCTCTATTATCGTGCATCTCAAGGAGTTGTATGATATTAAAGGCAGACATGAGAGGTATGAGGCCTCAAGAGAACTGTTCTCTTGTAGGATGACTGAGAGCATGTCTGTTGGCAGCCATGTTCTCAAGATGATCGGGCTGATTGAGAAGCTAGGAAACCTAGGCTTCATCATGGATGCCGAGCTAAGTAATGACTTAGTCCTCACCTCACTTCCACCTTCCTTCAGTCAATTCATCATGAATTACAATATGCATGGGATGCAAGTGAGCTTGCCTGAGTTGTTAAGCATGTTAACAACAGCTGAAGTGTCTATCAAGAAGGATAGGACACAGGCTCTTTTGATTGGTGGGCCTAGCAAGGCCAAGGGAAAGGGTAAGGAGCCTGCAAAAGGTGACCCCCTTAAGCCCAAAGGAAAATCCAAGAAGAAGAAGGGCAAGAAGAAGGGTAAGAAGGCACCTAAAGACAAAGGTGATGCTGAGTGCTTCCATTGTGGCAAGAAAGGCCACTGGAAGAGGAATTGTCCAGACTACCTGAACAATGTGAAGGACAAGAAGCATGGTGATGCTTCTGCCTCAGGTATTTTCATGATTGAGATAAATTATTCTTATGCTAATCCATCCTCATGGGTATTAGATACCGGATGTGGTTCTCATATCTGCAATATGTTGCAGGTACTCAGGAGCCCAAGGAGATTGGATAGAAACGAGGTGGATCTCCGCGTTGGTAATGGAGCAAGAGTTGCTGCTCATTCAGTTGGAGATGCTGACCTTATTTTGCCTACGGGCCTTTTACTGCATTTGAATAATTGTCTTTATGTTCCGCAAATTTCTAGAAACATTATTTCAATTTCTTGTTTAGAACAAGATGGATATACTTTCAGTATTATGAATGGTACTTTTTCTATCATTTTGAATGATATGGTTTACGGTACTGCTTCTTTAATAAATGGATTGTATGTGTTGGAAATGGGAAATGAAGTGCTCAATATAGATGTGAAACGACCTAGGACGGATAATCAATCTTATCTTTGGCACTGTAGACTAGGGCACATAAATGAAACAAGATTGTCTAGGATGCATAGAGATGGATACCTGGACTCCGTGGATTTGGAATCCTATGGACAGTGTGAATCTTGTCTAGCTGGGAAAATGATTCAACAAAAGCCCAAAGGGCTTGAGAGTCATAGGGCTAGTGAGTTATTAGAACTCATTCATACTGATGTATGTGGCCCAATGTCTATTGAGGCTAGAGGTGGATATTCTTATTTCATTACCTTTACAGATGACAAATCAAGATTTGGGTATATATACCTAATGAGATATAAATCTGAAGCTTTTGAAAAGTTCAAAGAGTTTAGGAATGAGGTGGAGAAACAGCGTGGCAAGATGATTAAGACATTACGATCAGATCGTGGTGGTGAATATTTGAGCCACGAGTTTCAGGGTTATCTGAGAGAAAATGGAATTCTCTCACAATTTACCGCTCCTTACACACCACACCAAAACGGTGTCTCCGAAAGGAGAAACAGGACCTTGTTAGACATGGTTAGGTCTATGATGAGTGAGACTCAACTTCCAAAATCGTTTTGGGGATATGCCTTAGACACAGCGGCATACCTTCTAAATAGGGTACCGTCTAAATCTGTTCAGACCACACCATATGAGATATGGAGTGGTAGAGACCCAACCTGAGTTACCTCAGGGTATGGGGATCGCCAGCTTATGTCAAAGCGTTGACATCAGACAAGCTTAGTGCTAAGAGTACTAAATGTCTATTTGTGGGGTATCCTAAAGGTACTAAGGGATACTACTTCTACTCCATGGAAGAACACAAAGTGTTTGTTTTAAAGAATGCTGAGTTCCTTGAGAAGGATTTGATCTCTCAAGGAGGCAGTGGGAGTAAGATTGATCTTGAAGAAGTGCAAGATCCACAAGAACAGATTGAGGAACCCGAGTCTGCTCCGCGGGCGACGTTCTCCAATGGAGAAGTAAACACACAACTCCGTAGACCTACGAGGGTCATCCATCCACCTGAAAGGTACGGGTTTGTGATTGAGAATCAGCAAACTGTTGAGGATGTTGAACCAAGTAACTACGAGGAGGCGGTCAAAGATGTTGACTCCTCAAAATGGCTTGAAGCCATGGAATCTGAAATGGATTCGATGTATCAGAACAAGGTATGGACCTTGGTTCCTAAACCACAAGGAATAGTTCCTATTGGTAATAAATGGGTCTTTAAAAGAAAGACTGATGCAGATGGCAACGTTCAGACCTACAAAGCTAGGTTGGTGGCGAAAGGGTATCGTCAAGGACAAGGAGTTGACTATGATGAAACTTTTTCACCAGTTGCCATGATCAAATCTATTAGGATCATGCTTGCAATAGCAGCATACCACGACTATGAAATTTGGCAAATGGATGTCAAGACCGCCTTCTTGAATGGGTTCTTGAAGGAGGAAGTGTACATGACACAACCTGAAGGCTTTGAAAACAAAGATCAGGTGCATATGGTATGCAAACTACAAAGGTCAATATATGGGCTAAAGCAAGCATCAAGGAGTTGGAATATACGTTTTGATGAAGTCGTTAAGAGTAACGGTTTTATCAAGAACGAGGATGAACCTTGTGTTTACAGAAAGGTAAGTGGGAGTAATGTCGTCTTCCTAGTGCTTTATGTAGATGACATATTGCTAATAGGAAATGACATCCCCACATTAAAAATAACGAAAGAGTGGCTTTCAGAAAACTTTACCATGAAGGATTTGGGAGAGGCAGCCTTTATACTCGGTATAAAGATCTATAGAGATAGATCCAAGAGGCTGCTGGGTTTATCTCAATCCACGTACGTTGACAAGATGCTAAAGAGGTTTAGCATGGAAGGGTCGAAAAGGGGTTTTCTTCCTGTCAGTCATGGGGTACACCTATCAAGGGCTATGTGTCCTAAGTCACAGCCTGAGAAGGATCGCATGAGTGGAATTCCATACGCTTCGGCTATTGGATCCATCATGTATGCCATGATATGTACGAGACCAGATGTCTCATATGCTTTAAGCATTACGAGCAGATACCAGTCAGACCCTGGAGAGGGTCACTGGACGGCAGTCAAAACCATCCTTAAATACTTAAGAAGAACTAAGGATGCGTTTCTGGTCTATGGTGGGGTTAATGAGTTAACAGTGAAAGGGTTCACTGATGCCAGCTTTCAGAGTGACAAAGATGACTGCAAGTCACAGTCAGGATTCGTATTCACCTTAAATGGTGGGGCAGTGTCTTGGAAAAGTTCCAAGCAGGAGACAACATCAGACTCAACGACAGAGGCTGAATACATAGCTGCTTCAGAAGCAGCTAAGGAGGCAGTGTAGATCAAGAAGTTCATAAATGAACTAAGGGTGGTTCCAAGCGTGGATGAGCCCATACAGTTGCTTTGCGACAACACTGGAGCCATCGCGCAGTCAAAGGAACCTAGGTCTCATCAAAGATCTAAACACGTGCTCCGCAGATATCATTTGATTAGAGAAATCATTGATAGGAATGATGTAAAAATGGATTATGTTCCCACAGACGATAACCTGGCCGATTCTCTGACAAAGGCTGTTTCTCAGAGAAAACATGATAGTCATTATGAGGCTTTGGGCATACGACTTAGGTCTGATTGGCTCTAGGCCAAGTGGGAGCTTGTTAGCATATAGGTGTCCTAGAGACAATCTTTTGATTAAATAAAGGACACTAGATGTAGAACTTTATTTGTCTCAAATAAATGTAAGCACTATTTATTCAGTTTCATATTGTGTCTCGATATTACTGTTAATATTATATGAATGAACTGGATAAACCCCTTGGAATAGAACAGGTATCTCTTGAGTATCTGTGATGAGATCACGATCATGAGGATTCAAGGATATTGCATGTCTATTCCTAATTATATGTTCCTAGTCTAGAGACACTGAGTTTGGGGATCAGTATCTCGAGTAAAGACTAGTACGACTTATCTACTTGTATATGGATACAAGGTAAAGACCTCATGAGCTGCAGATATAGAGATATCTTAGCTAAAGTCGTGGTGGACCTATAAG
>JAVKPL010013043.1:0-65784 GCA_032173675.1 Gastrolobium villosum | reverse complement strand
GTTGGTCCCAGATGAACTCAAGAGGGGGGGTTGAATTGAGTTTTATAAAAATAATTCTTTAATTAAAATTAACTCAAAACAATAATTCAAGATAAGGATAGAGAGATATTATCACAATAGTTTTTACGTGGAAAACCCAAAAGAGAAGAAAAACCGCGGGCCCTAAAGTCGAATACTGAAATTCGACGGGCAACTCTACTATGAAACTTGCGTATAAAGAGTTCTCTAATATCCTAGTTTTCTAGTCTACTCCTTACACAAATTCCCAACTGGTATCCTTAATTTCCAGTACGAAATCCTAACCCTTTAGAATTCCGAAATCCTAACCCTTTCAGATTCCAAAAACCTATCACACAAAGGTTCTCAAGTCACTCTCAATTTCCAAAGAAAAAGAGACATGCTGGTATCCCAGTTTCCCAACACAAGAACTGTTATCCAAGTTTTTTGGTACAGACCTTCAAAAAGGTCAAGAAGAAAATTATAATTAAAGTATTTACCTCATTGCTTCTTTTCCTCAAGCATATAGGTAATATGAATTCCTATGGAGAAATATTCATTTTGCCAAAGGATGAATGTATGAATGAATCTATGGAAGAAAGCTCTTCAATTGATGCACAAGAAAGAATCTTATTCTTGAAAATGTAATTCTCTCTTTTCTTTCTTATATATTCTCTCTCTTGTATTTTTCCATATGAAATAATATGCAATGAGCCCTATTTATAACAATAACATCTTAATCTATTATGCAATGCAATCCTAATCAAATCTTTGCAAAGAATATTTTATTTCTCTTACATGAAATTTAAAAAGATAAAATCTATCTTAATCTTTATTTGATTCCATGCTTTTATATTTCTTCATGATATCTTCTACAATCTTCAGGCAATCTTTCAATTATCTTGAATACTAATTCAAATCAGAATAAATATTATCAATTAAATTAACATTAATTTGATTGTAATCATCAAAATATATTTTAAATCAATTAAACAATCGGGATATAACAAATATCCAACATGATGGTTATCATTTATTGGAAATTAATAAGTTTGACACAGTAAATTATAATCATAAGATTGGCGAAAATTGACGATTAAGATTTAGTTGTAAGAAGTGGTAAATATAATAATGATTCTGATTTATACTTTGCATTCAGATAACACTTGTTGTGGGTGGTAAGGCCAACGGCCTACCGATAGGGTTCCCGCTTCCTGGTGTGTCGAATATAGTCTTATATGTCGAAAATTTGTAAATTTAAAAAACAAATATTTTGTACCTTCTGTATTTATTTATAATTTTTTTTATGAATATAGGAAAGCTTTGCTTAAATTTTATATTGCTTAATAATAGAAATGAGGGTTTCAATCAATCCAAAGGGTAAAAATAAGAATGTACACATGTTAAGAAGGTAAGATTGTTTACTATTAATGTTATACCTTTATGTTAAATTTTCATTTTCTCTTTTACTTACTTCAAATAATAAGTATAGATATACAAAAATAAATAAAAATCTAATGTTTTTAAAACTTATAAATCATTTAATAAGTTATTTGCAAATCATTAAGAGGTTTATTAAAATTATTCATAAAAAGTATAATTAGTCTATTGTTTACAAATAGAATTTAATTATAAAAAGATAAAAAAAAGTACTATTTTGGTTTTTGAAATTAAAATTATGAAAAATAAAAGTACGCCGATGGTCATCATCTTATAAGACTCTTATCTAATTTCTTACGATATTAAATATGAAAATTTCATGTTAATAAATAATGTATTCGTGTGTTGATTTTACTAACTTTATATAATTGTACTAGTCTTTCAAATATTATGCATACGTGCGCGCACGTATCATTTGTACTTTATTACATATTTATATCATTTTACAAGTACTTTATTACTTGTTTATATGTATACCTTCGCGTTATACCAACAACAAAAAAATTTAAATCTTAATCCCCATTCAATCTCCTCCCGTCATCTTGCCTTCGGGGTACGGCCCTGTAGGCTAGCCCCTTATTGGTAAGGCGAGTGCATTGAGTTTCGCTGCCGGAGAAAGATGAGACAAATTCCCCAACCGAGAAGGAGACACTTTCCTCCTCTGGCCCCCAAAGATTTTCCAAGAATTTGCTTGAGGCAGGGTTTGAAACCCTGACTCAAGCAAACCCTTGGGAGCTCAGTTGCCAACTGAGCTACGCTTGGGGTTCTTAAGATTTAAATTTAACATATACTTTAAGATGTTTTAGATAAAAAAAACTCTATGTACGATTTTTAATGTGATAGTTTAAATTTTTGAAATATTTAATCCGTTGTTATTGATTTTTAGACCATGTTGAAATTTTAGGGCTTAAATAATGACAAGCAAAAGGAAAGAATAACTGTTAACAATGAATTATGAAATTCAGTGAGGTGTTTCTCAATAAGATAATAACCTGATGCAGCTATTTATTTAATCGAAGTCCACTACTATTACAACTAATAAACCTAATATATTCTAACTATGTATACATAAGAAATTCGAAAATTGTCTATCAAAAAAAAAAATTCGAAAATTGGCCCCGGTGAAAGAAATAAAAAAGAGAGTTATAAAAGCATTTTCTGTTAGCGCGTTTACACAAATTGCAAAAGCATTTACAGTAATTTCTTTAGGTTAGAATCATGGTGTAACACCCCGTGTATACCCGGTCTGTTAACATGTCATTGTATTAAGACACGCTTAATTAAAATGCCGAATAACTTTTCTTTAGTTCAATTATGACGTCATTAATACATAGCCAAGTTGATTACTTAATCGGTTATCATAAAATATCGCTTGTATGTAAATTGCAAAGACCGCTAACTGAAATACCTCAATATAAAATTAAAGTGAGTATCTAAGTAACAAGACTACTACACGCAGCCTGGACAATATCCTGATACATTATTACAACTCAAGTCTAAAAACATAAAGTCAAGTCAATGCGGAATGGACAATCCCCATGCTTACCAAATAAGGCAACAAATGCCCAACAACAGTCTCAACAGCAACAATAATATCATGAAGCTAAAAACATGAAAGCGGTAAACAGGATCCAGCATCAACTCATAATAGCATATCAACATAAGTAGCATAAAACATGTATCAACTCAGCTCTGGCCTCCTGCCACTCGGAGTCCCAACCCTTGGGTTACCAGAACATGAAATAAGTGTCCCCAAACGTGGGGTGAGAACAAAATCATGCATATAAATCATCCCATGAGGGACATGGTGGAACCAACAATGGAAAAGCCGAGGACACGAAAGCTTACCTTGCAAGCTGACAATCCAATGCCAAGAGTCAACAGAGCTCAAGGTCCAAACACAGTAGAATCACAATCTATTTTAGACCAATAATTATATCAACAACATTGCTCATAAGCATATGTTAGTGTATGGGTGTCCTAGAGACAATCTTTTGATTAAATAAAGGACACTAGATGTAGAACTTTGTTTGTCGCAAATAAATAAAAGCATTATTTATCTGGTTTCATATTATGTCTCAATATTATTGTTAATATTATATGAATAAACTGGATAAACCCCTTGGAATAGAACAGGTATCTCTTGAGTATCTGTGATGAGATCACAATCATGAGGACTCAAGGATATCGCATGTCTATTCCTAATTATATGTTCTTAGTCTAGAGACACTGAGTTTGGGGATCAGTGATCTCGGTTAAGACTAGTACGACTTATCTACTTGTATATGGATACAAGGTAAAGACCTCATGAGCTACAGATATGGAGATGTCTTAGCTAAAGTCGTGGGTGGACTATTAGAATAGCTCGCACAGAACAGACCCAAAAAGAGACTCTATGAGAAAATCTCACAGATAGTGTCATTAGAGTAATCTCTTTATATTTGGGTATGTCTTTCCTTAGACCAGAAGTTATTACCTAGACTGTGTTCTTGAAGGCATGTTTTGATTGTATGCCTCGTCTGCCTAAATCATGTAGACTCATAGGTATACTGTTGGGCGTGTCCTGAAAGGGCACAGGGCTAGGGTAATAAGCTGAAGGAATTCGTCAAATCTCTGTGAGAGATTAGGTTATCTGTAAACCGGAGAAATCAGGATGACATTTAAAGGGACTCGAGAATCTATGCATAGTAAAAGAGATCATGAGATGATCTGCCTTTAGAGTCAGTAAATTTAAGATTCCCTATTTCGAATAAAGCTTACCCTAGACCGCAGGGGTTGATACATTTCCTTACCCTAGGTTAATGGGAAGATAACCGAGACGAATGGAAATACATACGGTAACCAAATATGTGCAATAGGATGATCAAGTCATTTATCTGACTAGTTCTGGGGCGACAAAGCATTACTAATGCTTTGTGTTGTCATTAATTGGGTTGTGGGCTTGTTGGGCCCAAGCCCAGTTATGTCAGAAGCTAAGTTGGACCTAATGGGTCACACACTAACACCTTGTAGTCATGATGAACAAGTTTTAAAGGTATTGGGCCTAATAATGATAGTTGGCCCAAGAAGCTGTTTGGAAGCCCACCTAAAAGGGTGGAGGGCGCATGGAGCTTTGTAATGGGCTTGGATAGTCCAAGACATTACTAATTAATTTAATTAGTTAAATTAATAATCAAACATTTGAATTTTGAATTTTGAATTTGAATTTGAATTTTGAATTTTGAATTTTGAATTTGAAATTTGAATTTTGAAATTTGAATTTGGAATTCGAATTTTAATTTGAATTTTGAATTTTGAATTTTGAATTTTGAATTTTGAAATTGGATTTTGAAATTTAAATTTTGAATCTGAAATTTGAAATTTTGAATTTTGAATTTGAATGTTTGAATTCAAGTTTTTGAATTCGAATTTGAATTGGCTATGAAAAGTTATTTCATAACAAAAGGATAAGATGAGATGTTGTTGGAACAAATCCCTTGTATCAAGAGGAGATCTTTGGAGATCACCAAGAGTTGTTTGGGGCGCAAGTTTTAAGTGATAAGGATGTCATCTTGTCATTTAAACAAAGCTCCAATCAGATTTGGTTGTTGAGAGAATAAGTGGGTGAGTTGGTTCAAATTTTGAATGCAACTACTCAACATATTTGGACCCCTTTTTGGGCTGAATATTGCGCATGAAATGGGTAACCATATGATGGTTTTTAAATCAGAGTTTGAATAGGTTTGAACTTAGTTTCATGAGGATAAGATTGGAGGTTGTTGGCCAGATTTGATTTGCAACAACTCCACCTTATTCTCCTTGATTTCATGCGCCACTTTCAAAGTAATTTGAAAGGAAAATTTGATTTAATTAAATCACTCTCTTAACTCTCTTGTGCGCATAATCATAAGGGTAGTTCTTCTCCTTAGGGTTTTTCACAAAACCTAGCCTACACTCCTTCATCTCACGCACCATTCTATAGGTTAGTTCACTACACCTTTCCAAACATAATACCTAGCCTCCACCTTCACCAATTGGGCGCATAGCAAGCCTCATTGTGGTGATCATCCGGTGGCTTGCAAGAAAGTGTTCTTGCATCATTGACGAACGGTGGTGTGGATCACCATTAGAGGGTTTGAACCCTTCAGACCTGACAATTGATCTCCCTGACTGATTAGGCCAAAACAAGGTAACATCATGTTGTCCTAAAGCATGAATCTTTGTGTGCATGTATGTTTCCGCGTGAAAAAGTTTTGTTTTTCCACCTTACATGTATTGGCCTTCAAGGCCAATTTACTTTCAAGTGGTATCAGAGCCCAGTTGCTTTACCATCGGCGGGTGATGGTACCTTGTTTGTGAAAAGAGATTTTTCACGGTCAAAATCTTTAAAGGGTTAAAGTTTAATTCTGCATATGGATTTTTAATCACAAATTCTTTAAGGTGTTAAAGTTTTTGTTATTACGAACATGTAAATTTGATTCTATGTTCATAAAACAATATGCATCATGGTTTAGTTTCTTTTTCTTTATGAAAGTCTTAAAAGGAACACCCTTTTTGAAAGGGTAGATTCGGCCATGAAGGGTACTAAGAGTACCTTGAATGTTTTCTTATTTTTCTCCATGAATTGTGTCATGTGCATTGCATGAAATTTTGTGACGAAATTTATCATATACTCACCTATATGATTCGGCCATGAAGAGGTTTATGGCTACATGCATGGTTTAATTTTGTTTTCTTTGAGAAAGAATTAACAAAATTTGAAATAAATATTGTTTTAAAATTCGGCCAACTAGAGAAATTTAAGAATTTGAATCTTGATATTATTTTGATGTTTAAATGTTAAATATCAAAATATATGTGAAAAATATTATGTCATAATATAATGTTTGTGTTTGCAAGTTGTGATCCTTTCAGGTACAAACAGGAAGGGGATGGTCATGGTGCCCGGATTTAAAATTTTGAATTTTAAATTAATTTGTAATTGAGCCATTTAGTTTACAAGTGTAATTGTAATTTAATTTTTGTAATTTTGTCCCTCCAAAGATGTTTTGGAGTTTCTTTAATTATGTGTAATTAGAGAATTAGGCTAGTGGCGTATAGACGACAAGCGGCCGTTGCTTAAAGAAGCAAAATGGACAAAAGCGCGAGCACAATGACTATCTCAATATAAACTATTTATATGCATGTATGATTAGAACGTCTAGTATGCATGAATTGGGCAAACCGCGTTTTGTATGGTTATTATATTTGTCCAAAAGTAATTAGTGTATACCGATAGATGTTTGACATAGGTTACCACTAGCATGATAGCTTACAACATGCGTTTGATGAGACCTAATTAACCCTAAAATAAAAGGAACCCTTAAAAGGAATAAATAATTAAGCGTATGATTACCTCCCACCTCCAATGCTACTCAAACCTCTTCTACACAGTGGTGCTCCACAACTCAGTTGGGACCCACTGTTTCGTTGAGCTAGAGTAGTGTTTGAAGTGTGAGACACTTGGGGTGCTGGTTTGATGCTTAACTAAGACATAAGTTGCAGGCATAGCTGGACTTATGTGCTTAGGATAATGGTGTTAGGTTGGTTGCATGAGATGTACCACTAAGTGACAAAGAGTTGTCAACCTAATGTTAAGAGAGGGTATGAGATACTATTGATAAAGATCAACCCATTATTTAAATTAATCTTGCGGTCTCAGACGGAGATTAAAATAAATAATCGCACTCTTAATCCCACTAAGGTAAAATCTAAAAGTAGATTAACCCTAAGTCAAAAAGTGAGGGTCATTGACTTAGATAAAATAGTGGGAGGGGAAATTATTTAAAGTCTTTAGTAATTTGCTTTTAACTATATAACCGTATATTAACTAAAACTATCTTTACATCTTTTTCAGCTTATAGTATGACTAGTCCACTGTCACTGCGTTCAATACTCGATACGAATAAACTGACCGGTTCAAATTTTATGGACTGGTATCGGAACCTAAGAATTGTTCTTAGGGCCGAAAAGATTGCCTACGTCTTAGATGCCGGAATACCTGTAGCTCCCAGGGAAGGGGAAGAAGGGTTTGCGGAATTTGATTTCGTAACCCATCAACAGCACTTGGATGACAATGTGATGGCAGTATGCATCATGTTGGCATCCATGTCACCTGAACTGTAAAAGCAGTATGAGCATATGGGTGCTCCCTCTATTATCATACATCTCAAGGAGTTGTATGATATTAAAGGCAGGCATGAGAGGTATGAGGCCTCAAGAGAACTGTTCTCTTGTAGGATGACTGAGAGCATGTCTGTTAGCAGCCATGTTCTTAAGATGATCGGGCTGATTGAGAAGCTAGGAAACCTAGGCTTCATCATGGATGCCGAGCTAAGTAATGACTTAGTCCTCACCTCACTTCCACCTTCCTTCAGTCAATTCATTATGAATTACAATATGCATGGGATGCAAGTGAGCTTGCCTGAGTTGTTAAGCATGTTAACAACTGCTGAAGTGTCTATCAAGAAGGATAGGACACATGCTCTTTTGATTGGTGAGCCTAGCAAGGCCAAGGGAAAGGGTAAGGAGCCTGCAAAAGGTGACCCCCTTAAGCTCAAAGGAAAATCCAAGAAGAAGAAGGGCAAAAAGAAGGGTAAGAAGGCACCTAAGGACAAGGGTGATGCTGAGTGCTTCCATTGTGGCAAGAAAGGCCATTGGAAGAGGAATTGTCCAGACTACCTGAACAATGTGAAGGACAAGAAGCATGGTGATGCTTCTGCCTCAGGTATTTTCATGATTGAGATAAATTATTCTTGTGCTAATCCAACCTCATAGGTATTGGATACCGGATGTGGTTCTCATATCTGCAATATGTTACAGGTACTTAGGAGCCCAAGGAGATTGGAAAGAAACGAGGTGGATCTCCACGTTGGTAATGGAGCAAGGGTTGCTGCTCATTCAGTTGGAGATGCTGACCTTATTTTGCCTACGGGCCTTTTATTGCATTTGAATAATTGTCTTTATGTTCCGCATATTTCTAGAAACATTATTTCAATTTCCTGTTTAGAACAAGATGGTTATACTTTCAGTATTAGGAATGGTACATTTTCTATCATTTTGAATGATATGGTTTATGGTACTGCTTCTTTAATAAATGGATTGTATGTCTTGGAAATGGGAACTGAAGTGCTCAATATAGATGTGAAACGACCTAGGACGGATAATCAATCTTATCTTCGGCACTGTAGACTAGGGCACATAAATGAAACAAGATTGTCTAGGATGCATATAGATGGATACCTGGACTCCAAGGATTTGGAATCCTATGGACAGTGTGAATCTTGTCTAGCTGGGAAAATGATTCGACAAAAGCCCAAAGGGCTTGAGAGTCATAGGGCTAGTGAGTTATTAGAACTCATTCATACTGATGTATGTGGCTCAATGTCTATTGAGGCTATAGGTGGATATTCCTATTTCATTACCTTTACAGATGACAAATCGAGAGTTGGGTATGTATACCTAATGAGATATAAATCTGAAGCTTTTGAAAAGTTCAAAGAGTTTAGGAATGAAGTGGAGAAACAGTGTGGCAAGATGATTAAAACATTACGATCAGATCATGGTGGTGAATATTTGAGCCACGAGTTTCAGGATTATCTGAGAGAAAATGGAATTCTCTCACAACTTACCGCTCCTTACACACCACACCAAAACAGTGTCTCCAGAAGGAAAAACAGGACCTTGTTAGACATGGTTAGGTCTATGATTAGTGAGACTCAACTTCCAAAATCGTTTTGGGGATATGCCTTAGACACGACATACCTTCTAAGTAGGGTACCGTCTAAATCTGTTCAGACCACACCATATGAGATATGGAGTGGTAAGAGACCCAACCTGAGTTACCTTAGGGTACGGGGATCGCCAGCTTATGTCAAAGCATTGACATCAGACAAGCTTAGTGCTAAGAGTACTAAATGTCTATTTGTGGGGTATCCTAAAGGTACTAAGGGATATTACTTCTACTCCATGGAAGAACACAAAGTGTTTGTGTCAAAGAATGCTGAGTTCCTTGAGAAGGATTTGATCTCTCAAGGAGGCAGTGGGAGTATGATTGATCTTGAAGAAGTGCAAGATCCACAAGAACAGATTGAGGAACCCGAGTCTGCTCCGCAGGCGACGTTCTCCAATGGAGAAGTAAACACACAACTCCGTAGATCTACGAGGGTCATCCATCCACCTGAGAGGTATGGGTTTGTGATTGAGAATCAGCAAACTGTCGAGGATTATGAACCAAGTAACTACGAGGAGGCAGTCAAGGATGTTGACTCCTCTAGATGGCTTGAAGCCATGGAATCTGAAATGGATTCGATGTATCAAAACAAGGTATATGGACCTTGGTTCCTAAACCGCAAGGAATAGTTCCTATCGAAAATAAATGTGTCTTTAAAAGAAAGACTGATGCAGATGGCAACGTTCAGACCTACAAAACTAGGTTGGTGGCGAAAGGGTATCGTCAAAGACAAGGAGTTTACTATGATAAAACTTTCTCACCAGTTGCCATAATCAAATCTATTAGGATCATGCTTGCAATAGCAGCATACCATGACTATGAAATTTGGCAAATGGATGTCAAGACCAGACCGCCTTCTTGAATGGGTTCTTGAAGGAGGAAGTGTACATGACACAACCTGAAGGCTTTGAAATCAAAGATCAGGAGCATATGGTATGCAAACTACAAAGGTCAATATATGGGCTAAAGCAAGCATCAAGGAGTTGGAATATACGTTTTGATGAAGTCGTTAAGAGTAACAGTTTTATAAAGAACGAGGATGAACTTTGTGTTACAGGAAGGTTAGTGGGAGTGATGTCGTCTTCCTAGTACTTTATGTAGATGACATACTGCTAATAGGAAATGATATCCCCACATTAAAAATAACGAAAGAGTGGCTTTCAGAAAACTTCACCATGAAGGATTTGGGAGAGGCAGCCTTTATACTTGGTATAAAGATCTATAGGGATAGATCCAAGAGGCTGCTGGGTTTATCTCAATCCACGTATGTTGACAAGATGCTAAAGAGGTTTAGCATGGAAGGGTCGAAAAGGGATTTTCTTCTTGTCAGTCACGGGATACACTTATCGAGGGCTATGTGTCCTAAGTCACAGCCTGAGAAGGATCGCATGAGTGGAATTCCATACGCTTCGGCTATAGGATCCATCATGTATGCCATGATATGTACGAGACCAGATGTCTCATATGCTTTAAGCATTACGAGCAGATACCAATCAGACCCTGGAGAGGGTCACTGGACGGCAGTCAAAACCATCCTTAAATACTTAAGAAGAACTAAGGATGTGTTTCTGGCCTATGGTGGGGTTAATGAGTTAACAGTGAAAGGGTTCACTGATGCCAGCTTTCAGAGTGACAAGGATGACTGCAAGTCACAGTCAGGATTCATATTCACCTTAAATGGTGGGGCAGTGTCTTGGAAGAGTTCCAAGTAGGAGACAACAGCAGATTCAACGACAGAAGCTGAATACATAGCTGCTTCAGAAGCAGCTAAGGAGGCCGTGTGGATCAAGAAGTTCATAAATGAACTAAGGGTGGTTCCAAGCGTGGATAAGCCTATACAGTTGCTTTGCAACAACACAGGAGCCATTGCGCAGTCAAAGGAACCTAGGTCTCATCAAAGATCTAAACACGTGCTCCGCAGATATCATCTGATTAGAGAAATCATTGATAGGAATGATGTAAAAATGGATTATGTTCCCACAGACGATAACCTGGCCGATTCTCTGACAAAGGCTGTTTTTAAGAGAAAACATGATAGTCATTATGAGGCTTTGGGCATACGACTTAGTCTGATTGGCTCTAGGACAAGTGGGAGCTTGTTAGTATATGGGTGTCCTAGAGACAATCTTTTGATTAAATAAAGGACACTAGATGTAGAACTTTGTTTGTCACAAATAAATAAAAGCACTATTTATCCAGTTTCATATTATGTCTCGATATTATTGTTAATATTATATGAACGAACTGGATAAACCCCTTGGAATAAAACAGGTATCTCTTGAGTATCTGTGATGAGATCACGATCATGAGGATTCAAGGATATCGAATGTTTCTTCTTAATTATATGTTCGTAGTCTAGAGACACTGAGTTTGGGGATCAGTGATCTCGGGTAAGACTAGTACGACTTATCTACTTGTATATGGATACAAGGTAAAGACCTCATGAGCTACAGATATGAAGATGTCTTAGCTAAAGTCGTGGGTGGACCTATAAAAGTATAGCTCGCACTGAACAAACCCAAAAAGAGACTCTATGAGGAAATATCACAGATAGTGTCATTAGAGTAATCTCTTTATATTTGGGTATGTGACGTGGTTCGGCAAGTGTACCGAATCGCGCAAGTAATACAATGATAAGTCAAAGTTTGTATCCACAGAGAGTGTGTCTAAATCAATTAAAACTCTTTCTTTTAAGATTAAATCTTCAAAGATGTTTTTGACACGAATGTCAGGATTGTGTGGGAATTTGATTTGTAAATTAAAAAGACTTGTTTTTGGTTCTTTTTGAAAAAGAAATAAAATAAGGGTTTAAATATGTGAGAAAAGCGCTGCAGTTAGAGAACACTCACCAATGATCCCCACCTTTTACTATGGATTAAGTTAAATATTAATATATAAATCGTGAAATTAGATAATTATCAGATAAAGGTATCAATAGTTAATTCTCAATCCCTTGAGGAATTAACCCTTTAATCTCATATAGAACCCTAATTCCTTGAGGTGCCCTATATGAGATCAAGCATAAAGATCGATAATTGAAACATCTACAATATGAATCATGTCTATGTCTAGATCATGTTCATACCGTCGTTCTATCCCCTTTCCGGATTAAAGACCTCAGATCCCTCTTGTTGGCCCTAATCCTCAGATTTATTATTACTTACTAGATTGATCGGATCTAATAATAACAATAACAATACGATCAGAAAAGAACGAAATTCAAAAGATAAATATATTCATAAAAACTCAATCCATTGTATCAGGGGTTCACAAGGGTTCGTGACCCTAACTACAGCAAAGAGGTTCTAGCCAACCATTATCATGGCTAGAATCCAATGTTCAATTGAAAACATAAACTAAAAGAACTACAGAAAGGTAGAAGAAGAGCTTCCGCCTCCGAATGACCTCAGTTGTTCAGAATATCAGATGGTGCCTTCTAGGGTTGCCTTATGCCCTTTTTATAACCTGAGAATCCTCCTTTTCTCGTAACTGACAGCTGTCCATCTCAATCCCACGCTTGGAGCGCAGGATCCACGCTCCAAGCGTGGAGCTTCTGCCTCTTTTGTCTTCTCCACGCTTCAAGCGTGGAGTTACACGCTTGAAGCGTGGACTCACTGTCTTGAAGTCTTTTCCCACGCTTCAAGCGTGGGTTCCTACGCTTGGAGCGTGGGGCTTCTGTCTGATTTTTCTTCTTACTCCTTTATTTGTTATTTTCCTCCTGTAAACATGAAGAATTTGAGTGAGAGAGTGTCTGACAATTTTTATTCAATAATTTCACCACATATACACTTTTATACACAGTTTTAGATCTGATTTCCTGCTGTTTTTGATCTATAAAAGTATATATGCTGGGAGCATATCAAACAATTCCCAGATTTAAACATTGTTGTCCTCAGTAATAAACTGATTCAAACTTAGAAACATGTACAGCGGTGTTTCAACACAATATCAACCAAACACTTGAAGAAATCATTATGTCATGCCTGACTGAATTCTGCAAGAATTCTGATTATGCCATTAATTCTCTGAAAAATCATGAATGTAATCTGAACATCCCTCACCAAGACAAACTATATCACTCACACTCTTGTGTTTTTAGGGTATCAGACATACATAACCATCACAGCTGAAACACTGCCATAGGCTTGATCATATTCTCAAGATCCTTAAAATTGAAGGATTCAAACACATGCACTTAACTGATCAAAGGACTTTCAATGGTTTTAATTTGGCCTGGCTAAGGTAGGAATTTGTATGGAGAGTGGCTTCAAATGCTATGAGATTGACACTGAGAACAACCCAATTTAGATAAGTTTAACTTATCAGTTTTGCTCCACTACTTGCCCACAGAATTTCGGGAAGTCAATTCCTATGTTTGACCAATTTATTCACAATGCTTCACCCGCATGTTTTTCTTTTTCCCTTTTCTTTCTCTTTTTTTTTTTTTCTTTCTTTTTCCCTTTCCAATTTGCTTAGTGTAGTGGAGCTTACCTTAGATATTTTCTCTTTTTTTTTTTTTTTTGAGAAAAATCAGTAGTTCAATCTCACTTAGGGTAAGTTCATCATGGATAGGTTAAGCAACATTTTGGTAATTACCAATGAATAGGCTCAGCTTTAAGGGATAACAATGGAAAAATTAATTATACAGGTGAGCTATATGGCCAGAGCTATCAAGAACAAATTGCCTTATCATATCAGTTAAAATGCATGCCTTGTAGAGAAACAAACCAAGTTCTAGAGTGTTAGTACAGTGAGGCCTCTCAGGAAAAAAAATATTACTGTATAGGCTCAAACCTCAAGGCTATGATTTCAGACTAGATTTTCACAGAGATATCAGGCATATCATCTATTCTAGCACATAATTTCAGACAGACGAACAATTCTAATCTCTACTCATGCCAAGTGATATCATGCCAAAATTTTCAAAGCTTAATGTACTTCCTAAGATGAACTCAATCATTGTTTAAGGAAGCAACATCTAAATCTGAGATTATCAATAGGCATATTCCAAACAACAGGCATATTCCAAAAAATTTTGCTGAATTTTTAAAATTACTTAAACCAAGACAGATATTTAAAACTGAAAATGTAAGTTGGTTCGAATATCTCCCCTGAAATGAAGTGTGGTTCCACAATTGCAGCTAAAGCGCAAGAACAGGTGGGCAAGGTCATCCACCATTCCCAGATTTTAGAAATTGCTGTCCCCAGCAATAACTAAGTTCAATCGATTAAGAACAGCTGCGCAATTAAAACACACATCATTAACAATATTATATCAGCAAAACAGTGAAAAAAAACCCTGAGATGTTCATATCCAAACAGTAAACTTGACCCTAACAAAATCCTATTGGTCATTTAAAACAAAACACCAAAATTAACAACGTCCGAGAAAAAAATAAAAGTAACAACAGCCAGTGATCACTCCTCCATGGTATACTGCTGGAAAGAGCTAGGAGGATCTGCTGGATCTATCCCCATCTTCAGGCACATGGCCTTCATCATAGCATGCATCTCGAGTATGATGGGAGAATCCTCATAGAGTGGCTGGCGAGCAGATGATGATGCTGCTGATGTCTGGGATGCTGGAGGTGCCTGAGGTACTGGCGGATCCTGTGGCTCTGGAGGGGGTATAGGATTGCCCTGGCTATTGAGAAGCCATGCTGCATGTTTTTCGGATTCCTTGTAATAACCTTCCAAGGCAATCTTTGTCATAGGCTTTTCAGCCTTTACATCCAATGGCTCATTAGCGGGAATTTCAACCCCAGCTCTAATACACAGATGGGAGATTAAAGAACTGTGAGCCAATAGATTATTTTCCTTGCTTTGGGTAATCATGTGGACAATCCTGTCAGATAGAATAGCAGCAATATTCAGATTTTTGTCCCCCATCAGCACATAATATAGAACAGCCCTCTCGACATTGACATCACTTTTGTTCGTAGAAGGAATAACTGTTGCATTCACAAAAGTGTGCCAGCTGATAGCCTCACCAGTAAGGCAGAGTCTAGTAAATTTTTCGGGTACATTAGTGAGACCCTGCCTAAACTTCCATTCAGAGAATGGACTGGTGATCTTTTCCCGAACTTCATCAGCTATGAGGGGCATTTCTTCCCGATAATACCCTTCTGACGGCTGCATCAAATTGAATAGTCGGACAAACTCACACTCAGCCGTAGGGTCATATGAAGTTTGCAGAAATTCTTCAATTGTCGCAGCATCAAATGGCACTTCCTTCCCTCTCACCCAGCTCCTTCGGGTGGCATTGACAGTGTTCTTATCAGCATTGGCTAGAAATTCTCTGAGAATGCGCCCAGAACTGTCCTGTGGAAAGGTGACCAATGTCCTCCAGTGTCTCCTTTGAACTACTGAATAAATGTCATCAAAAAGTAGGAGATTCCCCAAATCGAACCCCCTTTCTTTGATTACATTTTTATTCAGCAGTTTAGTTTCATAAACTTCCTGCTTTTCAGCGGACAAAAATCTTCTGGGGTCAAAATTTGTGCGGGGTCTTTTCGCAGTAGATGACCCTTCGGTGTTCTTTTTCATTCTTTTCTCCTTTTCTCCAGCCATTTCGATCAAAATTTGAAATTTATGCAGAAAATTGATCTTTAATCCAAGTGAACGGTGGAGAAGAAGAACTGTGGTGGAGATGATGGCGGTGCGCGGTGGTGAAGAGTGGCGGTGCGCGGTGGAAGGGTCGTTGTAGTATAGTGGTAAGTATTCCCGCCTGTCACGCGGGTGACCCGGGTTCGATCCCCGGCAACGGCGCCAAAAACTTGACGTGGTTCGGCAAGTGTACCGAATCGTGCAAGTAATACAATGATAAGTCAAAGTTCGTATCCACAGAGAGTGTGTCTAAATCAATTAAAACTCTTCCTTTTAAGATTAAATCTTCAAAGATGTTTTTGACACGAATGTCAGGATTGTGTGGGAATTTGATTTGTAAATTGAAAAGACTTGTTTTTGGTTCTTTTTGAAAAAGAAATAAAATAAGGGTTTAAATATGTGAGAAAAGCGCTGCAGTTAGAGAATACTCACCAATGATCCCCACCTTTTACTCTGGATTAAGTTAAATATTAATATATAAATCGTGAAATTAGATAATTATCAGATAAAGGTATCAATAGTTAATTCTCAATCCCTTGAGGAATTAACCCTTTAATCTCATATAGAACCCTAATTCCTTGAGGTGCCCTATATGAGATCAAGCATAAAGATCGATAATTGAAACATCTACAATATGAATCATGTCTATGTCTAGATCATGTTCATACCGTCGTTCTATCCCCTTTCCGGATTAAAGACCTCAGATCCCTCTTGTTGGCCCTAATCCTCATATTTATTATTACTTACTAGATTGATCGGATCTAATAATAACAATAACAATACGATCAGAATAGAACGAAATTCAAAAGATAAATATATTCATAAAAACTCAATCCATTGTATCAGGGGTTCACAAGGGTTCGTGACCCTAACTACAGCAAAGAGGTTCTAGCCAACCATTATCATGGCTAGAATCCAATGTTCAATTGAAAACATAAACTAAAAGAACTACAGAAAGGTAGAAGAAGAGATCTCTCTCCAGAGCTTCCGCCTCCGAATGACCTCAGTTGTTCAGAATATCAGATGGTGCCTTCTAGGGTTGCCTTATGCCCTTTTTATAACCTGAGAATCCTCCTTTTCTCGCAACTGACAGCTGTCCATCTCAATCCCACGCTTGGAGCGCAGGATCCACGCTCCAAGCGTGGAGCTTCTGCCTCTTTTGTCTTCTCCACGCTTCAAGCGTGGAGTTACACGCTTGAAGCTTGGACTCACTGTCTTGAAGTCTTTTCCCACGCTTCAAGCGTGGGTTCCTACGCTTGGAGCGTGGGGCTTCTGTCTGATTTTTCTTCTTACTCCTTTATTTGTTATTTTCCTCCTGTAAACATGAAGAATTTGAGTGAGAGAGTGTCTGACAATTTTTATTCAATAATTTCACCACATATACACTTTTATACACAGTTTTAGATCTGATTTCCTGCTGTTTTTGATCTATAAAAGTATATATGCTGGGAGCATATCAGTATGTCTTTCCTTAGACCAGAAGTTATTACCTAGACTGTGTTCTTGAAGGCATGTTTTGATTGTATGCCTCGTCTGCCTAAATCATGGAGACTCATAGGTATACTGTTGGGCGTGTCCTGAAAGGGCACAGGGCTAGGGTAATAAGCTGAAGGAATTCGTCAAATCTCTGTGAGAGATTAGGTTATCTGTAAACCGGAGAAATCGGGATGACATTTAAAGGGACTCGAGAATCTATGCATAGTAAAAGAGATCATGAGATGATCTGCCTTTAGAGTCAGTAAATTTAAGATTCCCTATTTCGAATAAAGCTTACCCTAAACCGCAGGGGTTGATACATTTCCTTACCCTAGGTTAATGGGAAGATGACTGAGACGAAGGGAAATACATACGGTAACCAAATATGTGCAATAGGATGATCAAGTCATTTATCTGACTAGTTCTGGGGCAACAAAGCATTGCTAGTGCTCTATGTTGTTATTAATTAGGTTGTGGGCTTGTTGGGCCCAAACCCAGTTATGTCAGAAGCTAAGTTGGACCTAATGGGTCACACACTAACACCTTGTAGTCATGATGAATTAGCTTTAAAGGTATTGGGCCTAATAATGATTGTTGGCCCAAGAAGCTGTTTGGAAGCCCACCTAAAAAGGTGGAGGGCGCATGGAGCTTTGTAATGAGCTTGGATAGTCCAAGACATTACTAATTAATTTAATTAGTTAAATTAATAATCAAACATTTGAATTTTGAATTTGAATTTTGAATTTTGAAATTGGAATTTTGAAATTCGAATTTTGAATTTGAAATTTGAAATTTTGAATTTTGAATTTTGAATTTGAATGTTTGAATGTTTGAATTCAAGTGTTTGAATTCGAATTTGAATTGGCTATGAAAAGTTGTTTCATAACAAAAGGATAAGATGAGATCTTGTTGGAACAAATCCCTTGTATCAAGAGGAGATCTTTGGAGATCACCAAGAGCTGTTTGGGGCGCAAGTTTTAGGTGATAAGGATGTCATTTTGTCATTTAAACAAAGCTCCAATCAGATTTGGTTGTTGAGAGAATAAGTGGGTGAGTTGGTTCAGATTTTGAATGCAACTACTCAACATATTTGGACCCCTTTTTGGGCTGAATATTGCGCATGAAATGGGTAACCATATGATGGTTTTTAAATCAGAGTTTGAATAGGTTTGAACTTAGTTTCATGAGGATAAGATTGGATGTTGTTGGCTAGATTTGATTTGCAACAACTCCACCTTATTCTCCTTGATTTCATGTGCCACTTTCAAAGTAGTTTGAAAGGAAAATTTGATTTAATTAAATCACTCTCTTAACTCTCTTGTGCGCATAATCACAAGGGTAGTTCTTCTTCTTAGGGTTTTTCACAAAACCTAGCCAACACTCCTTCATCTCATGCACCATTCTGTAGGGTAGTTCACTACACCTTTCCAAACACAATACCTAGCCTCCACCTTCACCAATTGGGCGCATAGAAAGCCTCATTGTGGTGATCATCTAGTGGCTTGCAAGAAGGTATTCTTGCATCATTGACGAACGGTGGTGTGGATCACCATTAGAGGGTTTGAACCCTTCAGACCTAACAATTGATCTCCCTGACTGATCAGGCCAAAACAAGGTAACATCATGCTGTCCTAAAGAATGAATCTTTGTGTGCATGTATGTTTCCGCGTGAAAAAGTTTTGTTTTTCCACCTTACATGCATCGGCCTTCAAGGCCAATATACTTTCAGCATAAACATAAAGACTACGTTTTTCCTTTACGATTTATGTCCTAAGGCTTCCCACAAAGCCACAAGCCCTTAAACACATAGGTTCTGACTTATATACTTATTACAGAAGTACCACTTCGTCAAACTATGGTCCGCAAACCCATACAAGCCCTCTGTATGAACAGTACCTTACTATTCATCGAAAACCCAGAATATCCGGATATATGTCGAGGGCATATCCGGATATCAATATCCTGATATCCAGATCCCCATATCCGGATATCAATATCTGAAAATCCATATCCGGATATTTCGCGATAGAATGCAGTTCTGCATTTCGTGAAATATCCTTCCCAAAGGTGGTTCATTTCATGCATACATAAGCTTAAACATGCGATTTAAGGCGTGTTTAACATTACCCAACATTTGGTTATGATCAAAGATTCATTACATGCTTCAAGGTTCCATTTTTAATCACTCAAACTCATGATCAAGGTGGTAAGGCTTACCAAGGCTCTAAAGAGCAAGGCAATGACTCATGGAGCTCACCAATCAACTCCCTAAACTCTGACTTTGAAGATGCACGAAAACGGCACACCAAGATGGATTCTTTCTTCACAAAGGTCACTCCTAGGACCTCAAAATGCCATGCCAAAGGCTCACTCAACCCACTCCAAGAAGTCAGCACCTCCACACCTCCAAACAGAAGGCAAGACCCAGCAACAAGGCACTCCAACTGTAAGAACCTGCATCGCTAATTAAGGGGATTAATTAAATAAATGTGATAATTAGGAAATAATTTCATAGTCGACCCTAATAATTATTATGAGGCTCTAATAATTATAGTAAGTGGGTAATAATGCTGAAAGTCGCTTTTCGGAAGAAAAGTGCAGATACCGGTTCTGCTACTCGGTATAAATGCGTACTGACGAAGTATCCCGAAAAATTATAATAAGTGCATGATAATTACTAGAATAATATGTAGGACTTGTAAAACGAGTTTTAAGTCAAAATAATGAGATCTGATGCCAGAACTGATATTGGCTATGGAAAAGCGCGTACCGGAAAGGTGCTCCGAAAAATAAAATAAAAATATGAAAAATCTTAGAAAAATGAGTAGGTTAAGATTTCAAAGTTTGGGATTAAGATCTTTTGTGTAGCTATTAATGCTAATACTGCGCGTTAAGTGGCCATGTGACTATTTATACACTCATTAGTGGGCACAAAACCCTAGAATCAGAATTCTTACGTGAAGGCTGGCTGAGTATTGGCTCTATACACTGTTCCATTGTCTCCTTCCCTTGCCTTCACCCTTTCTTCATGGAAAACCACCAAATTATCACCTTTTCTCTTGGTTTTTCCTTGTAAACACCTTGTGGTGGTGTTGGGTGGAGTACGGAGCTTGTGTTTCTGAGTTTGGTGGCTGTGTGAGGCATGTTTGGGGGACGAGATTGTGTTGTGTGGTGTAGGAGCCTTGATTGTAGGTGTAAAAGCTTCAAGTAGCTTCCTTGGTGAGGAAAGAACTCACCTTGTTGCTCCATTTTCGTCCTCCCTAAAGTCAGTACCTTGGAGCTGACTTGTGAGCTCCAAGAGCACCATTGTTGGGCTATTTCAAGCTTGGGTAAGCTTCATCATCTTTGATCTTAAGTCTTGTGGCTTAAAGGATGTGTCTTGCCATGTTTAATAATCTAAACAAGTAACCAATGGGTATGTGAACCTAAAACAGATTAAAGATGCATGCTTTAACGTATTTAAGTGTTAAAAGTTGGACCTTTGGGTTGGATATTCGCGAAATGCAGAAACTGCATTCTGTCATGAAATATCTGGATATTTGTCGAGAAGATATCCGGATATTGGATATCCGGGTATGGAGATCTGGGTATCCGGATATTGTATATCCGGATATGGTCAGTAAGATATCCGGATATTGCATATCCGGATATGTCCCGAGGAATATCCGGATATTCTGGGATTTCGAAAATAGTAGCTGCATTGTTCATACAGTAAGCTATTGGGGGGTTTGTGGACCCTAGATTAAGGAAGTTGGACTTCTGTAATTAATGAACTAAGTCAGAATCATATGATTAAGGGCTTATGGCTTTGTTGGAAGCCTTAAGACGTAAAACGTAATGGAAAGACTTGGTCTTTAAGTTGTATGCTTGTGGTACATATTTAATGATATATTATTGGTCCATAACAGATTGTGATACTGCTGTGTTTGGACTGTGAGAGTGGTTGGACTCTTGGCTTGGATTGATTGCTTGCAAGGTAAGCTTTCGTGTCCTCGGTTTAGCCATGTTGTGTTTCCACCATGTCCCATGGGGATGTGTTTTATGCATGATGTGTTACATGCTTTTGATGTTTTGGAAATGTTATTGAGCTGTTATATGCAATGTGCTATTATGATATGCATGTGACTCCACCTATACGGTAAGCCTGAGTATGTACTACATACAATACGGTGAGGCTGTGGGTGAGGTGCAAGCGGTGTTACTTGTACTTACTATGTGGGTAATAGACGTATTCCTGCATTTCTCTGATCAGTAGAATAGTGATAACTCATATGGCATTGGATATCTGTTGCAATGCATACTTTTGGAACTTATACTGGAAATTACTGCTTTTAGAACTTATATTGCACATGTAAGTGAGCTTGGGGTGGAAGATCCTTGAGGACCCCTTGTCTTACTGAGATTTCTTGTTAGAGATCTCACCCCACGTTTGGGGACGCTTATTTCGGGTTCAGGGAACCCAGGGGTTGAGACTCCTAGTGGCAGGAGGCCATAGTTAAGTTAGATACTGCTATACATGCTGACATGACTGGATATTGGTTATTGTTTATGTTTTGCTGCTATTTTGATGATATTGAGTTGAGACTGTTGTTGGGGCTATGTTGCCATACTTGGTGAGCATGTGGTTTGTCCATGCCACATAGACTTTATTATGTCTTGTTTAAGTTAAAGTTGTATTAATGTATCAGGATCTTGATCCAGGCTATGTGTTGTAGTCCTGTGACTTAGATATTCACTTTATATTTATATATGAGGTATTTCAGTTAGTTGTCTTGCAATTTACATACAGGCATTATTTTATGAAATTGATTAAGTAATCAACTTGGCTAAGGTTAATAACGTCATAATTGAATTAAAGAAAAAGTTATTCCACATTTAATTAAGCCTGGCTTAATACGATAGTATGTTAACAAACCGGGTTAACACGGGCCGTTACATTTTATGGTATCAGAGCACTTTCTAGGGAAAAGCCTGTATGTATTGCAATAACTTACGATGTTTCGTTGCGTGTCTATCTTGTGTTCTCTCTGATTGGTGTGTATTATGATAATGCATATGTGACCACATGGCGTGGGCCTGATCAACTCGTTCTTTGTGTAACTTGTGCAGAGTCATGATGCAACCAAGGAGGAACCAGGGTACGAGTGAAGATCAACCTGATCCTATCCTGGCTGCATTGGCTGAGATGCAGGCGGCCCGACTAGCCGACCAGGAGGCCACGAGGCTGGCGAATCAGGCTATGCTGGACGCCATTAGAGAGACGAACAGGAGAGCCACTGCAGAGGTACCGGAGGAGAACCGGATGGCGGACATGACGATGATGAGGGTCATGTTAGAGGAGTTGAGGGCTGGTCCTGCTATTGGCCAGTGTCCTCCACCACCTCCACCGCCTCCACCTCCACCTAGTCACTAGAAGGACACCCAGAGTCAGATGGGTGAGGGTAGCCACTTGAAGGGGGCTATGCAGGCCGTTCCCATTTTTACTGAGGATCGAGATGAGATTGACCGCCGGCTGAATGTTTTCCGCAAGCATAAGCCACCCACTTTTGATGGGTCCTATGACCCTATTGCTGCTGCTAGATGGCTCCAGGCCCTGGACAAGCAATTCAGGGTGATGCAGTGCACCGAGCCACAAAAGCTGATGTTCGCGACGTACATGCTCGAGGGCGATGCCCATGAGTGGTGGACGAACACCTCCCAGGTGTTCGAGGTGCAGGGGCACGTGATGATGTAGCCGTTCTTTGAGGATTGCTTCCTTGGTCGATACTTCCCATATGACGCTCAGGTTGGTGCAGGACTCATTGTCTGTTGACGAGTACCTGGCCAAGTTTAATGAGTTGGTCAAGTTTGCTCATTTTTGTATGACGAGGCCGACTCCCATTTTCTTAGCTGCTAAGTTCCGTAGGGGACTTAATGAGGACATTGCTGGTCATCTTGTTGGTTCTGCTTCGATAGACTTCGGGGCCTTGGTACAACAGTGTCGTGATATTGAGGATTTCTGCAGCGCGAGTAAGGTCAAGAAGGCCAAGATTGAGGTGCCACAGGGTACTGGTGGTTCCATTTCCTGGAGAGACAGGAAGTTTGGGAACAAGGGCAAAGGAAAACAGTTGGCGACTAAGCAAGCGCCAAATCGGTTCAAGAGGACTTCTACTCAAGGGAGTACAACGAGACCTCCTGCTCCCAGATGCTCGGGATGCGGGAAGTCACATTTTGGGCCGTGTTGTACAGGCCAGTTGATATGTCTCCAGTGTGGCAAGGAGGGCCACTACTCTACAGATTTCCCGTCGGCGAAGGCGAGAGCTGCTGCAGTGCAGGCAGTTCCCTTGCAGATGGTTCACTTTATTATGTCTTGTTTAAGTTAAAGCTGTATTAATGTATCAGGATTTTGATCCAGGTTTTGTGTTGTAGTCCTGTGACTTAGATACTCACTTTATATTTATATATGAAATATTTCAGTTAGTTGTCTTATAATTTACATACAGACATTATTTTATGAAATTGATTAACTAATCAACTTGGCTAAGTTTAATGACGTCATAATTGAATTAAAGAAAAAGTTATTCCGCATTTAATTAAGTGTGGCTTCATACGATAGTATGTTAACAAACCGGGTTAACACGGGCTGTTATACCAACCTCCTCACAATCTACTACTAGGTGTTTACAAGGTTTAGTGTGAAGAGATCATAGGAAAGATGAGTTCTTGGCTCACAAATGTGCATGGAACCCAAGCTCAAGAAGGAAGAAGGTGGCTGAAGATGGTCAACACAGACAAGTCTCACGTAGCAGCCAAATATGGCCTAGGGTTGTGTGCTAAGTTAGTATATATAGGTCACTTAGCCTTAATCGCACTGCATTATCGCTAATTGCTACACTTAGCATTTTGATCCCAAAATTTAGAATCTTAACCTACTCATTTTTCTAAGATTTATTATATTTTTATTTTATTTTCGGAGCACCTTTCTGGTACGCACTTTTCCATAGCCAATATCAGTTCTGGCACAAATCTTCATTATTTTGACATGAAACTTGTTTTACTAATCCTATATAATATTCTAGGAATATTCATGCACTTATTATAATTTTCTGGGATACTTCACCGATACACATTTATACTGGATAGCAGAATCGGTATCTGCATTTTTCGTCAAAAAAATGACTTTCAGCATTATTAATCACTTTATATATTTATTTATGTCTTATAATAAATGTTAGGGTCAATCATAGAATTATTTTTTAATTTCACATAATTACTTAATTAACTTCTTTAATTAAGGTGCAGCTTCTTACGCATGGAATGATATTTGACGAGGTTAGAGGCATTAATTTTCACAGCCAAATTATTTTGTTCAATCAAACACAGAAACTCGGATCCCTTCAAACATGGAGAGCGATGAAGATTTTGAGCTATTGCCTTCCTCTCCCGTACGTGAACAGCGAAAGCTGAAGCGTCTGAAGAAATTAATTAGGGCTTCTGAATATTTTCGCCCTTCTACGTCTCCTACCAATTTTCCTGAATTGGGAAACGGCGGAAAATTGGAGGAGTCAAATGTTGAATCTAGCCCCAAACTTGAAGACACTTCAAATGGTGTCAGTGTCAACGAAGATGATTTGGGTGGGATGAGGGTTTTCGAGTTTGATTCTGTGGGTGAGGACGGTGACGACAATAAATAATCTGTCTCCAATAAAAGAAAGGCCGAGAAGGTTTATACGATGCTGCAGTGAAACATTCTGATAAACTTGACTATTGGTTTATTAATTTGTTTATTCAATGATTTAACAGGAAAGACGGGAAAATCTAAGACGGCTTCAAGCTGTCTCAGAGACTTCTTCGAGGTAGTGCATCTAACGATGCTGCAGAGATTCAAGCTGTAAAAGCATTCCTTCTCCCATGGTAAGTCAGATAGTGCATTTTGATGGGAAGTAATATCTTAGTTTGATTATACAATGGCATTAGGTATTTCTTGAACCCAAAATAGTAGAAAATCTTATGCATTAGTTTTGCTTATGTACTTGGAGTTGTCACAGTTTTCTGTTTGCTTTCATGATTCCCATCACCACTGTAACTAGTGTATTTGTGTTGGTCTTTTGGTTCTATTTGTGTTCTTAACTCGTTTTTAGAGATACATCTTAAAATTGTATTTTATATTTTCCCTTGAAAGTTTCTAGTTACCATTATTGTAGAAAAGTCTGTGATTAATGGGTTTTCTTCATTCTGCTTATTATTAAGTGACCTTTTCTTGTTTGCAGGTAACCAAAAAGTAGCATCCCACCTAACATTGCCCCATGTATCCTTGGAATTTAAATCTTTTGCTAATTGGCCTTTTTTTTGTCTCGACTGTAGTTTCTTGGCCTTTGTTTCTGGATTCCATGTCTTGTATTCAAAAGAGTATTATTCATATTCTGCATGATTTATGTACTCATATAAAAAAATTTAGTACGAGTGAATATTTTTTTTGTCACTTCTACTATATGTATAATTTTTATTTCTTTGTCATTCTAATTTTAACTACCTTCTAATAACCTTCCAATCAGGTGATGCATATTCATGCTCTCCTTTCTTGTTTAGGTGTTTTATAATGAGTGCAAGTTAACTGATCAAATTTGAGTTTCCTTAACTTTGGATGCCCAGACTTGAACATTGACCCTATCACAGGGAACTACTACCCAACTGTATTTTTCAATGAATTCTGGTTACTCAGTGATAAGCCGATACCAATGAATGAGACGGTAACTGAGTTACTGCTTAATCTCGAGGTTGGTCCCATTAGTATGACAAAGTGGCAATAATTCCTACGGATTGATCGGTCCTTCCAAGGTCAATGTAATTATGGAAGCATGGTTGACGAAGAGGGTGATCAGTTGAAGGTATGACTTGGAATTTGGAGTTCCAAATATCATTGATTGATTTCCCATGTACAGGGTATTACATTATATCGATGTGTAAGATGTTAGGAACAAGTTAGCAGGGCCTGAAGTCAGAAGCAAGAGGATGAAGGGTTGTCCTTCATGGGCCGTAGATCATGTAATATAGTGACAGTAACATGGGCTGTGATCCATGATAGCAGTTAGGCAGTTAGACAGTTAGGAGTTAGTTGCATTGAGTAGTTATGCTTAGGTGGCAGTAACTAGATGTAACTATAAATAAGAGACATTGTGTAATGAAGAGACTCATTGATCATTGTGAATAAAAATACAGTTGTTCTTCATAGTTCTATTCGGTTTACAGATACCCATTCGGTATCATTGGTGCTTTCATTGAGAGCATTTGGCAATAGCATTATCTTGTTTATTGGATAATTTTTTTTTTGTCAAATTAAGCAAATGTGATTTTGGTGTAAGTGAAATTACTTACTTGGGCCATGTGGTTACTGCTTCTGGTGTCAAGGCCGATGCTAAGAAAATTGAAGCTATGATGGAGTGGCCAATACCTAAATCGATTAAACAGCTTAGAGCCTTCTTGGGATTAACAGGTTATTACAGGAGATTTGTACAAGGCTATGCTTCATTGGCTCATCCACTCACTGAATTACTGAAGCTCGATAAGTGGAAGTGGTCATCTGAGGCAGAGAGAGCTTTCCAAGCTTTGAAATTAGCTATGTCCACCACTCTAGTTCTAAGGTTGCCAGATTTCAATTCTTCCTTTGTGATTGAATCGGATGCATCCAATTTGGGGGTGGGGGCTGTCTTATTACAAGAAGGCAGACCGGTCTCTTATTTCAGTAAGAAACTGGGTCCTAGGATGGCTGTGGCATCTGCATATGTTCGTGAGCTTTTTGCAGTTACTGAGGCTATTAAGAAGTGGAGACATTATCTACTTGGATCTCATTTTGTGATTAGAACAGATCACCAAAGTTTGAGGGAGTTGTTGAGGCAAACTATCCAAACTCCGGAACAGCAGAAATATGCTCATAAGCTCATGGGCTATAATTTTTCAATTGAGTACAAATCAGGTTCTTCCAATATTGTAGCTAATGCTCTTTCGCGTCAATTTCCAGAGGAAGAAATCCTTTCTTGTTGTGTGTTACAATCACAGCCTACAATTGATATCTGGATGAAGATCAAGGAGGAAAATAGCAGTGATCCGGAATTATTAGCTATCCATAAATTGATTGATGAAGGTTCTCAATTGGATCCTGCTATATCTCGAAAGGATGGTATGCTATTTTTCAAGTCTCGGTGCTTGCTGGGATCAGCATCTACATTGAAGGCACTGTTGTTGACAGAAGCTCATTGCACACTTGTGGGGGGACATGCTGGGGTCCAACGCACGTTCCTGCGGCTGTCTACTTCATTTAAGTGGAACAAGATGCGAAAGGATGTCAAATTGTTTGTCCAAGAATGCTCCATTTGTCAACAAATAAAGAATTCAACTCAGGTACCGTATGGTTTACTGCAACCATTACAGATTCCTGATGCAATTTTTGATGACTTAACATTAGATTTTATCACTGCCTTACCAAAATCTAATGGATATGCAACCATATTAGTGGTGGTGGATCAGTTGTCTAAATATGCCCACTTTGGACCATTACCAGCAACGTATACTGCTGCGACCGTAGCTGCTTTATTTTGTGAGATGGTAGTGAAGCACCATGGCTTTCCTAGATCCCTGGTTTCGGATCGTGATCCAGTGTTCATGAGTCAGTTTTGGCAGCAGTTATTTCGCTTGAGTGGAACGAAATTACTTGCTAGTTCTTCATATCATCCTCAAACGGATGGCCAATCCGAAGTCACCAACCGTTATCTTGAACAGTATTTGCGTGCATTTTGCTTTGATTAGAATAGTAGATGGTCCCAATGGCTATGTTGAGCTGAGTTGCACTATAATAATTCGGTGCATTCTTCCATCCAAATGTCTCCTTTTTAAGCATTGTATGGGAAATTACCAACTCTTATTCCTCAATACCACAAGGATTCTGTTCAAACAGAAGCAGTAGATATGATGTTGAGTCAGAGAGGGAAAGTTTTATCCTTATTAAAGGTGCAATTACAACGCGCACAACAGAGAATGAAGCATCAAGCTGACCGCCACCGTCAGGAACGTGTGTTTCAGGTTGGTGACCGTGTGTTGATTAAACTTCAACCATACCGTCAAGTATCAGTCGCTAAACGGGCTAATCACAAATTGGCTAAGCGTTTTTTGGGTCCATATATCATAGAACACGTTATCAGTCCTGTTGCTTACAAGGTTAATCTTCCCCAAGGCAGTTTAATTCATCCTGTTTTTCACATTTCGGTTTTGAAACCATTTTATGGTTCTTCGAATCCGACTTTTGCAGCTTTACCAGAAGACAACATCGATCAAAGACCTGTACAGGTTCCTATAGCCATTCTAGCTTCTCGCGAGATTACATTGGGAGGAAAAACTGTTTTACAGAAGTTGGTGCAATGGTCTACCACTGTTCCAGGAGATGCGACTTGGGAAGACGCTGAGGAATTGTATCAAACTTACCCCAACCTTGAGGACAAGGTGACTTTCGAAGGGGGGGAAGATGTTAGGAACAAGTTAGCAGGGCCTGAATTCAGAAGCAAGAGGATGAAGGGTTGTCCTTCATGGGCCGTAGATCATGTAATATAGTGACAGTAACATGGGCTGTGATCCATGATAGCAGTTAGTCAGTTAGACAGTTAGGAGTTAGTTGCATTGAGTAGTTATGCTTAGGTGGCAGTAACTAGATGTAACTATAAATAAGAGACATTGTGTAATGAAGAGACTCATTGATCATTGTGAATAAAAATACAGTTGTTCTTCATAGTTCTATTCGGTTTACAGATACCCATTCGGTATCATAAGAGCAATTACTTTTTTAGAAAAATAGTTGAAACAAATAAGAAACAAATCTACCCTATAATATGTTCTATCGTAAAAAAATAAATCTACAATAATTACATAATTCTTCATTTTATATTTTCAACACTCCCAACTGGTTTGTAGGTTTTGAAATATCTCTATGGGTAGTAGTAAACAGCCTATTATCCAAATTCTCCTTGATGAAGTAGCAGTATATTTCAGTGCGTTTTGTTATGTCATGCTGAACCAAATTATGATAATTACTAATAATGGTAGATTTATTATAACAGAACAACTTCATATGCCTGACTATTTGTTGTTTATTTATATCAGAGGGTATTCTTGTAAGGAAATCCTTACCTCCTAGCTTTTACTATGATTGTTTCTCTTCTTCATTCAGTTTTTGACTTCTTGGCTTTCAAGAATGGTAAGTGATTCTATTTGAAATGGGATAACAAGGAAATTATGGAGGATTTGGTTGGTCATCTAATTATTTCCTTCTTCTTCAGACATCCAATTTTGGAACAAAAATAAATCTATGGAAGGACTCTCTGCAAAGTCTGTTGTCGTGAGCCTTGTTTCACAGATTATTGTCTTCCTGTATCTGCTTGACAATGGTACCTCTTAGATGATTCTTGCAAGCTCTGGAATTGGTTGCATTATTGAGTTCTGGAAAATTGGAAAGGCCATGCACATAGAGGTGTCTTTCATGATCTACATCTTGTTTAATATGTGAACATATTTGATAATTGTGTATTCTGATATAAAAAGTAACATGTATCTAGAGAAATGATTACTGTTACTGAGTACTGACATTGCGGCTCTTACATCTCTGTATATTTATGTATACCATTACTGCCTATGTATGTGCAGAATATTTTGCTGAGACCTTTACTTTTATGTTTCTGTTTTATCACTTTTTTGGTTTGTAGGAAAAGGGTGCATTTTGAAGTTGCTTTCTAGCTTTAGTCTGCTTATGCAAATTGTCATGTTTCTTAAATTCTTTTATGTTCTCTTTGATATCTGCAATCTGGAATTTATGTTGTTCTTTTTCTTCATCCCCAGATTGATAGGACAGGTAGGATACCTATGTTGAGGCTCCGAGATCGTGAGTCATATGTACGGAATAAGACAAAAGAATATGATGATATTGCAATGAAGTATTTATCATATGTTCTATTTCTCCTTGTTGCCTGTTTCTCTATTTACTCGCTGATGTATGAGCGTCACAAGAGCGAAGAGTCGAAGACGACAATTAAGACAGAAACAAGAATTTGATATATAATGGGAAATTTTGGTTATATTCTTATGGTTATATCTGTATCAATTATTATCTGATATGTTTCGATCTCTGAAATAATTGAAAGGGATTACCAATTGAAAGTTTTAAATGTAAATATATTAATATTTAAATTAAGGAATCAAATATGCAAATGAATATTATATATTAAAGATTTTCAATATTTAAATTATATAAATAAATATTTATCTTACTTGAGAATAAAGATTTGTATAAAAAATTTTAAATTCAAATTATGAAAATAAATTTATTTATTATAAGATTTTTTGACGGAATTTTATTTATTTTTCGTCGAATATTTTTGATGGAATTTTTTTTTCGTTGAAAATTATTACAAGAATTTTTGACGGAATTTAATTCATTTTCCGTTGACAATTTTTTACGGAATTTATTTTCGGTCGAAAATTATTACAAGATTTTTCGATGGAATTTTATTTATTTTCTATCAAAAAAATTCGACGGAATTTATTTTCCGTCGAAAGTTAATACAAGATTTTTCGATGGAATTCAATTCATTTTCCGTCGAAAAATTTCAACAGAATTATTTTCCATTGAAACTTTCCACAGGAATAATTCCGTCGAAATTTTTCGAGAGAATCTCTTATTCCGTCGAAAAAATCGTTACCAACGAAAAGATATTCGACGATTTCATTTCCGTCAAAAATTCCGCCGAAAACTTCATTTTCGACGGAATTTTTCCGTCGAAAAAAAGCATTTTTTAGTAGTGTGCATGATTCAAATTATGAATGTTGTTACGCTTTAGGCTCAACTTTGATATGCTAAATAGAGACATAGCTTAAGGAATAATTCTTACAAAAATATCGGGGGAACTTCAACAAGCTTTGCAGCTGCAATTACTTTCTCTATTAGTCACGCCAATGTTGTTATGAAGTAAAATGTGTTAAAATTAAGTGCTAAGCTAACACCGAGTACAAACCTAGATACACAATCAGCAAGGGTTTTCGGGCTTCATTTTGTAGAGTAGACCATTCAACTCTGCCAATAGATGGAGAGCACTCCGAGTACTTTTTCATCAAGCAGAGATAAAGGCACCTCTTGGCATGGTATCTATAATTCAAATAATCCTTCTCATGGAAAAACTCCTAACAAAACATGGAAACAATTTTTATACACTTGAAATTGATATATTAAATTAAACATTAATTAAAAAAATAGTTTGATTATTATTTTTTTATATATTTTTATATTTGATATTTTTACTAAGTAAAATAAAAAACTTCAATAAATAAAAAATAATTTAGCAAAAATAATTTGATAAATTATTTATTTTTATGAAACGACTACTATTTTGAAACATGTGGAATAATAAGTTTTTTATTTATGTATATTCTAATCAAATGAGACTATAGTTAATATGGAAATTGTGGAAGACGTAGAGAAGGAACAATAATATATTTTATGGTCTGAATGACATCATGATTTATTGAACCAAAAAGGTTTGGATGATTCATTTATTTTGGTTCTGCTGACAATTAATAGAGTCTCTGTTGTCACTAGAATTTTGCATGCAGCAAAACATAAATTGGATTGTAGATTGCCAGTTTTAAACAAGAGCTGAATGCTGGCCTGGCCATTTCTATTACTACTCTGTCAAAAGACCAAATATTACCATCATTAACTGACTTCTATAAGAAATTTAATAAATGTATATTATTTTTTGTTTACATTGTAAATTGGGAAAAAAGTTGGACAAAATTAGTTGATAGTTGACACTTGACTTGCATGGTTTGCGCTGCTCCTCTATAAAAAAAAGCATATAATTTTTTATTTTTTTTTTGGTAAAAGAAAGCATATAAAATTTAATTAGTCCATTTAGGCACGACCTATGACCTTATTAATAAAGAATCTGTGAGCCTTGCTTATATTTTGTTGTCACCTAAAGGTTTTAATATAATACTGGATTTGATATATATCGTGCTTAATGTAGTAAGCTTATCAACGTTGCTGTGCCCGGGACTATGGATGAGCGAGCCATCAATACCAAATGAAATCCGCCGATCATATTTCGTGCTTATCTTGAGAGGAGCATTACAAGATATGAGACTTACTTGAAGCTTGTTTGGACTGGTGTGAGGTCAGTTCTTCACGTAAATGCATATTTAAATACTTTTAAATTGATACTATCAATGTTAGTTGGGACAAAAAATCTAGCACTGCCTTAGAAATTGTTTATTCCAACTAATGTATTTGGTAATATTGTCTGACTACATATTTAAATTGTTTATTGCTTTTGGTGATTTGCATGCATATATATTTTGATCTGTGACCAATGTTCTTAATAATGATGGAGTTGCCCATGAACCAAAAAACCATTGTTAAAAATATGTTATTAATTTTGGAAATCTTGCTCTGTGGTAGGTGAAAATTAACATCAGGAAGTATTTTACCGGCTTTCTTAAATGTCTTCTTTCACCTAATTGACATTGTCAATATACATCACTTGACATTCAACATCACTATGATCATGGGCTAAGTCCCAAAACATACATCATATGGCCTCAAATATACATCTACCTAGGATGTTGCAAATGACATATACATTCAACATTATCAACTATATGCATCCTATATATAAATCTCTACCAACATATGAGATGCAATCAAATGTAGATACATGTGAGGCACCTCAAAACAATCATATCACATGCTATCATATGGAAATTTACTCAGGCCTCTTACCTTGTGGTCGATCTACATCATCCATGCTAATACCTGAAATAGCAGTCCCCAAACGGGGTGAGATAAAACTCAATAAACCCAGGGTTCTTGGAGAATTCCTCCAACCCCAGAGTTCACTTCCTGTATGAAAGGTTAGTATATATATGACATGAACTACATCATACATCCGAAGGCAATAACAATAATGATCTAACTGCAACATACTCATGCATTCAAATGGACAAAGAATTAAACAATCGAATCATCACACAAGTTTTTGTTGCATCTTAGTCCTTTCCACTAAGCATACAACCTTGTCCCTAGTACTTGTCCATTGACCCTTTCTCCAATGACATAACAAGACTATATGAATGCCAACTACCATAATACTAACATTACCACTCAATCGTCCAATCATTAACCATTACATCCATAAAAGCAACGGAGGAACAACAAAAGGGATGAACCTCCAAAATCCAATGGTTTAGCTTAATTGTTTCCAATATACCTTTGTCCTTTACCAAGTTCCACAATCGAGCTTTCTTTAGTTCAAACACTACAAATCACTACTGTCACACCCAAACAATCTAACCAAATTGAAAATGGAATTATTAACTTAATCAACATATAAAACCAAGTCCATGACTAGACAATCAACTCAAATACACACATTAATACCATTCTCAACTTACATTTGTTCTACAAATATTCAAGAGACAAGGGTATCACACCAATGGCTCCACCAATGGATTTTCCTCTAACTAAGTGTCCTCAAACACCTCTCTATATCATTACAAATCAATGAAACAATATCAAAATCTCTCCCAACACTATAAAATTTGCATGACATTATTCATCATCTTCTATATTTTTGAAATTTCTATTGAAACTAGTTTTAAGTAGTGGAAACTTACCCCAAAATGACACACAACCAACGGATGAATGTTTTCTAAGCTCCCATGGTGTGAAATGCCCTCAAACTCCACCAATGTCCGAGAAACTCGAAATCTTTAGGGGGGAAGATCTCTCTCCACATGGCTTCCTACTCAAAACTAAGCTAGGATTTGTGAGGAGCGGATTCTTTACGTCTCTGGCTTTGGAACGGATGAATTTCGTTGAGAGGTGAGGAAGTTAGGGTTTTAAGCTTCCAACAATGGTTTTCTCTCTTTCTTTCTCTGATGCCACGAAGAAGAAGAAGCAAATGAGAGAGAATTGTCAAGTTTTATCACTTAATTTAGGGTATTTATTTTAAGTGGGTAAAAGCTTATCTATCTAGTTACCTCAGCGAACTTTCCAACTTTTCACATTGCCCTAAAATATTTTTATAGTCATATTTCTAACTTTACTTTTTCATTTTGGGTTATTTTCCTACGCATATTTCTATCCCAAAAATCTCAATAACTGTACTTTTAACTCAAAAGTGATCCTAATTTATTTATTTAATCCTTTTACTTAATTCAACCCAATAATGCATGATTAATTACTTAATCACGTGCAATTCTTAAATTAAACAGGTTAACGATATTATAATAAGCCTTTAATTCTTTCAATTATAACAGAAAACTCATTGGGGTTAAGTGTGTTGGTTATGCAGCTTGTGTGGCAAGAGGAATGGCTCCTCGTGCTCACTAGATAGGAAATTCCCACCTTTAGATCACATGGGTAATGGATAAGTTCTCTATGGAAAATCCATGTATCCGATTAACAAAATAATGAGCAATCACAGAGAACTTGAGCTGGTTTATTTGATTGATATAGACAGGGAGAGTCAATTTTGTCTTAGAGGGTCTCTTCCAAGGGAAAAATAGGGAAGTAAGATTAATTGCTAATAGTGTTAAAGGTGGACTTGGATAGAAAAAAATCACTAGGGGGTATTTGATAAGAAAAAAAGCATAAGGTGTAAGTGATAAAAGAGTAAACCACATGGGGGTTTATGAACTTTTCACTACTACTAATAATGAAATAGTCAAAATAGGGCAACTGTTAGGTTTGTAACACCCCGTGTTAACCCGATTTGTTAACATGTCATCGTACTAAGCCACGCTTAATTAAAAATTTGCGGAATATCTTATTCTTTTCAATTATGACATCATTATCATTACCAAGTTGAATTACTTAATTCACTTTCATAAAAGCATTGCCTGTATGTAAGTTGCAAAAGACATCTAACTGGAATACCTCATAAAATAGATTAACTGTGTGTATCTAAATCACGGAACCACAACACATAGTCCGGACCGTAATCTTGATACATTATTACAACTCGAATCTAAAATAAAACATAGTCAATCAATGTGGCATGGACAATCCTCATGCTCACCAAATAAGGCAACAAAGCCCATCAAGCATCAACAGCAACAACATAATAATAAAGCTAACAGCAAAATAGCAACAAACATATCCAGCATCCAAGCATAATCATCATAAAGCACAATTATCAGCTAAGCTCCAGCCTCCTGCAGCTAGAGATCTCAACCCTTGCATTACCTGAACCTGAAATGTTGTCCCAAACATGGGGTGAGATCTCTAAACAAAAATCTCAATAAGACAAGGGGTCCTCAAGGATCTTCCAGCCCAAGCTCACTTACATGTGCAATATAAGTTCAAAAATAGTTTAACAATATAAGTTCCAAAACTCAATGCAGTGCAATAGATATTCATGTCATATGTGTTTTAACTATTCTACTGGCCAGAAAAATGCAGGAATACGTCTATTACCTACAGTTAGTACAAGGAACATCGCTTGCACCTCACCCACAGCCTCACCATCTTGTATGTACCACATACTCGGGCTTACCGTATAGGTGGAATACCACATGCATATCATAAAGGCACTCACATATAATAGCTCAACAGCATTTATCAAATAATACATGAAAGAAACATCATGCATATAAACCATCCCCTTATTGGACATGGTGGAACCAACAATGGCAAAACCGAGGACACGAAAGCTTACCTTGCAAGCTAACTATCCAAGCCAAGAGTCCACATAAGCTCAAAGTCATCAAACAACACAATCACAGTCTGTTTATACCAAAAATATCATCAATACTCATGATCTATAATTTCATGTCAAAATTAATACGTTTTCTTTCTCATTTTCGCTTACTGCAAGCCTTTCTCAAAGCCTTAAGTATTAAACTGCGTTTACTCTTTTTAAAACTTTAATTGCAGCACTTTACCGAAAATTCTAAGATTTTAATATGTTAAACTAGACATCTCTATCTTTACAAAGACATATTATATGTCTCAATCGGAGTTGTATAAATCTGGTTATGTTTTTCGCAAGGTGAGTGCTGCAATCAGAATTTCCAGCAACCAAAATGTGACTTCAAAATGACACTGCAATCAAACCATTTATCCAATGTCTACGAAATTTTACAGGGTTGTATCCCTATGTGTTAGCTTTACATAGGTCTAAACGACACTCGATTTGGAGCTCTGTAGCTCCAGATATCAAATTTTTACTAAAACAGGTTCGTTGTTGTCCAGACCAAAATATCGGGATATTGCCAAAGGAATATCGGGATATCAATATTCGGATATTTCTGTAGGAATATCCGGATATCAATATCCGGATATCAATATCAAGATATCAATATCCGAATATCGGTTTTCCAATATCGGGATATTTTGCAACAGAATGCCAAAAATGCATTTTTTCAAGAGTTTTTCCTACAAGCTTCAACTTTTAACACTTCTAGACATTCAAGCATGCATTTTTAAACACATTTAAGCTAATGATCATCTAGGTTATTTATTTTCTTCTTTTAACATACAAAGGCTCAAGCTTTAACCATAAAACTCATGATCAAAGGTTCAAGAACATACCCAATGCTTCAAAACAGAAATGGATGATGCTCTTGGAGCTCACTTGAAGCTCCCAAAGTCAGACTAAGCACAACCCACGAAAATGGTGATCAAGTGTGGTTCCTTCACACCAAAGGTCCCTTCAAGAAGCTCACACAACCAAGAACATGGTTCTCACACCACTAACCCAAGGAGGCAGCACCACAACTCAGAAAATACACTCACAAGAATCTATTTTTTCTCCCACCTCAAGTGTCAACTAGTTTAGAGGTGAAGAAATCAAAAGAAAATAGAGAACTTGGAGAGTTTTCCATGCAAGAAGGCCATGGAAGGAAGGTGGCAGCAGCTCCTTCAGAAATAGCACGTAGGAGGCACAAGAATCTGACATAGAAGTGTGTGCCATGGCCTTATATAGGCCACTAAGTTTTAAACGTCCAGTATTAGCATTAATAGCTACGCTTAGCATTTTAATCCCAAACTTTGGAATTTGAACCTACTCATTTTTCTAAGATTTTTCATATTTTTATTTTATTTTTCGCAGCACCTTTCCGGTATGCGCTTTTCCATAGCCAATATCAGTTTTGGCACCAGTTCTCATTATTTTGACCTGGAACTTATTTTACAAGTCCTACATATTATTCTAGGAATATTCATGCACTTATTATAATTTTTCGGGATACTTCGTCGGTAGGCCTTTATACCGAGTAGCAGAACCAGTATCTGCACTTTTCGTCTGAAAAATGACTTTCAGCGTTCTTAAACACTTACTATAATTATTTAAGTCTTCTCATAATTATAAGGATCAGTTATGGAATTATTTCCTAATTCTCATATTTAATTAATTAATTTCCCTAATTAACGGTGCGGGTTCTTACATATTTCAACCCACCAATCAAAGATATCTATATGCAGGCAAAGTTAATACGAGTTAGGTACGAGGTGAGAAGATCAACCCGAGGGTCAACCTGCAGATCATTTTTAAAAAAATAATAATATGAAGTGTTAGATTATGACTTGGTTGGTCTATTTGAATGACTATATGTGCGCTAAATACTATAATGCATGTTAACTAACGGATTACAAACGAGGAGTTACGTTTATGTAAGACAAAATCTTTTCTTTTAGGGCCAAAATGCTATTATTTTACTGGGAATGTTAATTTTAATTCACTTTTTTAATTCACTTTTAACTTGGCAAAAAATGATATTAACACAAGAAATATAAGAAACTTAAGTCTGTCGTTGGATTTATATACTAGTATCTATACAAATCAAATTAGATACTTATGAAATTCTAGTAACAAGATGAAATGATGTCTTCATTTGCAAATATTCACATGCTTGATGTCATTATTTCATTATATAATAGCACTGAAATTATAAATTAATCTTATGATATTATTTGTATAGTTATGTTAAATGAAATTATCGTCTTAAATGATTCTATTGTCTTTGACCTATTGCTTGATACTTTTTTGAAACTAGAGAACTATTCGAATGTTATAGATTAAAAATAAAAAATTAATATAAATATATTTATTTTTTTGGCAAGTCACATCTCAAAACAAGATGAGTTGGTATTTTCAACCCATTCACCAATGGCAGGTCAACCTAAACACCCTCAATAAAAAAAATACACACACACACACACAATGTGTATTATGTAACACCCCGTGTTAACCCAGTTTGTTAACATACTATCGTATTAAGCCACGCTTAATTAAAATGCGGAATAACTTTTTCTTTAATTCAATTATAACGTCATTATACTTAGCCAAGTTGATTACTTAATCAATTTCATAAAATATTGCATGTAAATTGCAAGACAGCTAACTGAATACCTCATATATAAATATAAAGTGAATATCTAAAGTCACGGATCTACAACACGTAGTCCGGACAATATCCTGATACATTATCCAACTAATGTCTGAAAACATAAAGACAAGTCAATGTGGCATGGACAAACCCCATGATCACCAAATAAGGCAACATAGCCCAGCAATAGTCTCAACTCAAACATCAATATAAAAGCCGAAAACATAAATAGCATCCCACAATGACAGCATATAGCAGCAAACTCTAACTCAGCTCTGGCCTCCTGCCACTAGAGGCATCAACCTCAGCACTACCTGAAATAAGTGTCCCCAAACGTGGGGTGAGATCTCTAAACAAGAAATCTCAGTAAGACAAGGGGTCCTCAAGGATCTTCCACCCCAAGCTCACTTACATGTGCAATATAAGTTCAAAAGCAGTAATTTCCAATATAAGTTCCAAAAGTATGCAATGCAGCAGATATTCATGACATGTGTGTTATCACTATTCTACTGGCCAGAGAAAATGCAGGAATACGTCTATTACCCATATAGTAGTACAAGGAACAACACTTGCACCTCACCCACAGCCTCACCATTTCATATGTACCACATACTCAGACTTACTGTATAGGTGGACCCCCATGCATATCACAAAGGCACGAAAGCATTTCCAAAACATGTAAAGCATGTAACAAAGCATGCATATAACCATACCCGCATGGGACATGGTGGAACCACAACATGGCTAAACCGAGGACACGAAAGCTTACCTTGCAAGCTAACAATCCACAACCAAGAGTCCACACAGCTCAAGTCCAACACACAGCAGATCACAATCTGATTTAGGACCAACAATCGTATCAATACTCAAAGCTCATAAACATAAGCATAAAGACTACGTTTTTCCAGACCACCAATGGATCAGGCCACCCCAGCACCGGTTATACTTGCTACTATTGGCAACAGCCAGCAGAAGAAGCAACCTGCTTCTTCCTCCAATATAGCAATCCCCATTTTAGCTAGAAAAAGATCACAAATTGGGATTGCTGAGATCTTTGAAATGATGGGGAAGAAAATAGAAAAGTTGTTACCAGCAAGACAATCCGTTCCCCAGCTAGGCATGACCAATACCAATGAAGAGCTTAAGGCCTTAAGGGACGGATTGGACCAGCTTTCTTCATCCTTCAACCAATTCCAGGAACGCAGCAGAAAGGCACGTTCTGAAGAATCATATCCAAGAATGGACAGAGTAAACACCAACCCATGAGTGACAGTGAGACAAAAGATCAGCAACCTTCACTTATCTGGGGACAGAATCCTCTTACTGTTTAAATGGAGACACTACAAAAAAAGTGTTATTTAGCCACATTTAAAAATGTGGCAAACATTGGTAAAAAATGTGGCTAACAATGTTTACCACATTTTGATTAAATGTGGTTAAAAGGGGTGTTGCAATAATATAGCCACATTATTTTATTCATTTAGCCGCATTTCGACTGAGTGTGGTAGCACTTTTTTAGCCACAATTAATGTTAATTTAGCCACTTTATAAATGTGGTTAAACTGTATAGCCTGCCACAATCAAAAAAATGTGGTTAATTATGTTTGAATTTTTTTTAGCCACATTAATGAATGTGGCTAAATATAAGAAATTTTTTAATTAAAAATATTTCAAATTTAATAATTATTACAAAAATAAAGAAAATAATATTAAAAATAACTCAAGCTCAAAATAGTGAACACGGTAAAATATGAACCAAACTCGAAACCCTATATTTGATTTTGAATATTTGAGTTTTTTTATTGATACATTGAAGAATTTACACAACACATCAAGTTTTCAATTCATATGAGTTAATCAAAATTTTTACTAACATTACATAAGGGAAATAATTGCCAAATAAAATGCCTATACAAAAAATAATCTTTCATGTAACCAAAAACAAATTATTTTCTTAGTTCCTTTAAAAAAAATATGACAATACAATTTTTGCATATCATCCTTCCTAAATTTGTTCTTGTATGCATCCTAATCCTTTGAAGCGTTATTTACCCCATCAAACCTGCATAGAAAATATAAAATAAATAGAATTGAGTTATATGAATCCACATTAAAAATTGCACTTGATAAAAGAGAAGAGTAATTTGCAACAAAAGAAACAAACAATGCATCAATAAGACAACTTCCACAAAAGGAAACTTAACAAACAAGAGACACGTAATAAAAAGCTCATCAAAATTTTAAATACCAACCAGCATTTGAAAAGGTGCATCAATATTTGCATTTGGTTATGGGACATGTGTTACAATGGCATCAAGCAACTCTGACATATTTTTGGCCTCATCAGGAGGATCCTTTGTAAAGGTGGTGGATGCCCATCCTTCTTTAGTAGAAGCATAAAGATCTGGAAAGTCTAGTTGCTCCTCTATACATACAAATAAAATAAAAATAGAATTTTAGAAAAAGGAATTTAAGTTAGTAAACAATCAAGCATAATCATTGGATATTTTCATTTTGTACCTATAGCACCCAGGTTTGCAAATAGATCAAACACCAGACTCTCAACTTCATCACATGTCTCCTCAGTAACTGTATAAAATGTAACTGCAAGGATTAGACCACAACTACTGAAGTTCCTCAAAGAAGCAAATGAGAATGATCTCTTGTTTTCCGGTGACAACTAAGATACATTATTTTAGGCTGCCAACAGTAACAGGAATTTGAGAAACTTTTGGCTGCCAGAGGCAAAGGAAGTTTCATCAGTTGCAACAATTGACCCTGGATGCCAACAGAGGAAATAAGTTTTTATGTCAACTAAAGTCAGATAAATATCTCCACCTATGAAAAACTGAATATTTAAGTTGCTTTTAGTTGAGGGAAAAGTTAATAATTTATCTAGCTTTCATATAGAGCATGGTTTGATATATTGAAATTTTTACCCTATTGCCCACCACTACTTACATTTTCACTCCTACGAAATTACAATATTGGTATATGTACCCCATCCCACTTCTGATCACATAAACCAAGTTACAAGCAATATTCATTCAGTAAAACATGTAACATGAATTAATTATTTGTAGCAATTAAAATAACTAATTTGAAGTATCCTGGTTGATACTTGATAGGCCAATCATTGTCAAAGCATCACAAATTAAACGGGTAGTAATACAGTCTAAGTTTGTAATTAAAGAATTTCAATCAAGAAAAAGTGCAGTAACAGAAATCAGTCCCAATAGATTATCACACTCTCCACCTTTGACAGTCCCATTCATAGGTGCCCTAGAAAGTAAACCTTTTGGAAGTCCAAAGCTCCCTCTAAAGTTAAGTCTTTTATTGGGACAGCCGTGCTTGATAAAGTTTATACCAATGGCAATGCGGGCAGAGGGAGGGGTGCTAAGACATAATAATTTCAGAAGTGCACGCACAGAGCTTATCTCTGGAGAGTTAACAATACTGATATTTCCAATTCCAGATCTTCTGATCAAATCTAAACTTTAATAAAAAAAAATCAAATATACAATTCTTGTATTTTCTCGAGTTGAAAATAGAGAAACAACAATGAGGTAAAAATCAAAGAGAGAAAAAAAAAATGGAACCTGTTGTGAGAATAAGGGACAGAGATGGAACCTGTTGCATCAGCGAAATTCATGATATTAGGGAAAAAAATAATTATTGTGAAAAAGAAACCCAAATTGATGCAAAAATTCAATAAATTCATCCTATGTGTATATCTAAAAGTAAAATAAAAATAAAAATCAAATGCACAATTCTTGTATCTTCTCGAGTTGAAAACAGAGAAAAAATAATAAGGTAAAATCAAAGAGGAAAAAAAGAGTTTACAATAAAAAAAGGAACCTGTTGTGAGAATGAGTGACAGAGATAGAGCTGAGATCGCAGGCATTGATTGTCTTCATTTGAATACAACAATTTTCTGAATCAACTATGAAATTTAGTTGATTTGATCATTTGTTAGATTTCATGGCCTTAGCTTAGCTTATGTTCAATAACTAAAAAAAAAGAGTATTATAAAAAAAAAAGTAAAAGCATTTGATATTTTGAGAATCGAAAAGGCATCTAATACTTTCTTCTTTAAATAACTAGGTAATTAGGAGGACATTAAGGTGACTCATCAGGAGAATTCAGAATTTTTCAATAAGTTACAATAAAAATGAGTCACGTGTAGCAAGCAAACAACTAAACAACTGAATAGGTGTGCTATTATTGTTTAACTAATGGTAGCTTTTCTAATATGGCCATGAATGATGGAAATTTAATTATTCAAAATAATTGTAATTTCGAAATCATTGGAAGGGAGGTGACCTTTGAGCACTAATTGGAAAAACACACACAAGAAACACACATCAAATCTAACTGAAACAAAAAGCAGATAATTTTTTTTTAATTCTTTAAGTTTAGAAATAATATTTGCAATGTATTAAGAGCATTCAAGATTGAAAATTTTATGTGCAAAATGACAGACACGAGTCTTTAAGCAGTATTCAGATAACGTCCTTAATGTATTAACCTTAAGAGTTTTCTGTGAAATATTTAACAAATTACCTATAAACAAATGCCAAATGGGTTTGTATGCCCTCAGATTCCAGCAATCTTGCAGCTTATAATCCCGAACTAAAAAACGAAGTATGGCCCTGAAACAGGAAGAAAATAATCTCAGGTTGGATGTAGAGTACTGATAAGGCAAAATAATACCAAGTGACATGAATTCTCAAGAAATAAAAATAAATGACCTCGCAGTCCCAGTAGTTAATAGCAGAATGACAAAGAGAGGTGTAGAGGATCTTCAAACGAACTTCACCAGCCTGTGGTGGAGCTACCTCTATTTCTTCAACCACTAGTGGCTTGCATGCTTCCCACGCCACCGCAACTATATATATTTCATGAGCATCAGCTATATGTGTGTGTGTACTCAAAAAATAAAAAAAAGGGTAATCATTTATTATATCACAGAAAGTATCTAGTAAGAAAGAAGGTAGAACAAATGTGAGTAAAGGAATTATCAAAACCATGAGATTAGTGAGCAGACATGGATGCATGCATGGCTAGCTAACCTTTGCACTTGATGACCTGACCAGCTTTGCTAGACATGGCTCCTAATTAAGGAGGATATGAATTATGATGATGAATCAAACGAACGATGGGTGTGTTTGAAGAAGCTAAGGGCTATAAATAAGGCAGTATTTAGTCCAATGCATAAATGCACACTGAAATGATACTATTAATGTTAACAAGCAAATGAGGAACAAGATTTAAAAAAAATTAAAAAATTAAAAACTGTTCAATATAAATATGTTGCTATATGAGGTTAGTATTTTCTGATATCATTCCAAATTGTATATAACAGAAATTTAGAAATGTGCCACAGTAAAACTGCAGACACTACACTCAGACAACATCTTTAATCTGCAGATACACTCAGTAGCCAAACTTTAAAAGTTCAGCATTTTCTCAGTACCAAGTGATGAAAAACATCTGCGAACTTTACAAGCATTGCCATCTTAAGAGATATAAATGATTTTAAATATCAGATAAATATATTTTATTTTTTTTCCCAGTAAGACAGCTAAATCGATCTTTCTTTGGAACCTTTTTATGCTTGGGCAACATGTAATTTTGCAGAAAATTTTCATGGAAAAAGCTATCCATTGTCAAGTTGGCCCGCAACTCTCTATATTCATCCTTAGAAACAAACGAAAAACAATACCTGCCAGGGCACAATAGAAGCACAAAAAAATTAAAATTTCTGCCAGTATCTTGATATATATTCACATATAACACAGTGCTTTTAGAACACCCTCAATAAAACCAACAATTTTTTTACATAAGTTATGCTGTGTTGGCTTTATCATACTGCTTTATAAATAAATTACATTGAGAAAGAAACGAGAGAAAACCATCCACTCATCCTGAATTATTGAGTCCTTCCATTGATATGCTTATGTGAAGCTATTATTGATAACTTACTCAAAAGCATGTCATTTTTGAATTAGCTTCACTGTTGTATTATTGTGTAAATTTTCTGGATTATTATGCTGGGAAGGATGACTCTAATCGGGAATATGGGATGGAAATGGCATTGACAACAAAGAAATTGGCAGTAATCCCTTTGAAGTTCTTCACAGGTGTTGACTATTTTTCCTGTCTGTTCCAATTATCAGAGCTGGCTAGGCATTGTAGAAAGCTGTCAACTCTTAGTCTTGTGCATGCCCCACCCACTACATCATGCTTGCCCATTGTTAACAGCCAAAACCAGTTCAAAACATGCATAAAAGAAAAAGAATCCTTCAGCTATTATGGCATCCATTTGCCCCTCACAGACCACCCTAACCCCCAAGTTTCATGCTTTCCTCAAAAGGGCTTATCACAAATCACTGAAGGAGTTGTTGTGAAAGCATTGCATGCATTTTGTGTGAAAGGTGTTATTCAACTCGGTAAGTTCTATACAAATACCTTGATTAGTATGTACTCTAATTTTGGTAACATCAGATATGCGCAATACGTTTTTGATGAAATGTTGGATAAAGCCCTAAAAATTTGTTATGTTGTGTAGTTTTTTACATAAACTACATTGTTGGTTTTCTATCTAACATTGGAATCAGTAACAGAGCAAGCACCCAAGAATACAGAGAAAGAAACGAGAGAGAGAGAGGCAGAGAGTGTACCTGAATACATAATCACACCAATCTGCACACAGAATGAACAAAAGAACTTCAGATCTCCTAAAAATTGAAGTTCCATTATAATTTCATTACCTTAAAATTGCATGGAAAAACCAAATCTGAGATCAGCACTTCGAATTTAATATCAATAGAGATGAAACCTAAACTTGAAATTTCAAGAATAATAAAATAAAAGTATAAAATACCAAAATAATATTGAAAACATCCATAGATTTATAAGGATATGAAAGCAGACCTTAACACTGAGAAATTCTAGTTTGTGGGAATGGAGAACTTGCTTCGAGATATTATGTATCAAATACCACGATTTGAAGTTCAGGATGAACGAAGGAACGGAGTTCCAAGCTGAACTATATTAGATTTTAAACATGAAAGAACAAGGTAAACTTTAGGGTTTATCCCTAACAAAATCGTCGAATAGAGTACTGAATAGAAAAAAAAAAAATGTTTTGTAGAAGAAGAAAAAATAATAAAAAACTGTTTATCAAAAAAAGAAAAAATAATAAAAAACTTAAAAGTAATTTTACTTCATTTTGAAACTAATGTCGCTAATCGGGGGTAGTTTTGGATTTTTATCAACATTTTAAATAATGTGGTTAAACTGATGTGCCTATCGGCCTTGTTTTTTGTAGTGAGAGTAGATCATTTTTTGAAGAGTTCATGATTGCTCACTGGCTAAAGTCTCTTTCTGTTGTGCTATTCTTTTAAATTGGGCAGACCAATACAATATTTCTGAGTTGTTTGAGGACAACCAACAGTTTAGTTTTGGGGTGATTGATGGGACGTGAATTCGTTCCCATCTAAGCCCATTTTGATGGCAAAATACCACACGTTCCCTCATCTAATGGGCAACTTCAGCATGAAAATCACTTGTTTTACACATTTGTGACAAAAACACAGTGGGGGAACAAATGGTAACGTGTTCCTTTAAAATATATTAAAAGGGGAACGGACTGAGACACATTTAATGCACCTGCTCCACTCATTTAATGCCTCTGCACACTTTGCAGGTGACGTAGGATTAAAGTCTTTTAAAAGCAGAGGCGGTGCACCAACTGAGCAGCTGGAAATGTGAAGAGCAGAGAATCAAGAGTTCTCATTGGCTGAACAAGAAAGCAAAGCAAGGGAAGGTCTGCAAACAACTACTAATCATCACCAAACCCTGCTCCATCCAGCAATCTGCGCAATCTTCACACTCTGTTGCCACTGTACCGTCCCCTCATACAAGCAAATAGCTCCAAAGGATTTACAACCTTGCCACTCCTCTTCCAGCTATAAATAGGACCACGCTCACACAAAAGCATCATCAAATCCTAGAGGGTTTGAAGTCCGAAAGGAAGAGATCACCTAGTAGTATTAGTTAGTAACTTAGTTTTATTTTAAAAGTTGTAAATATAGTTAAGTGACAACCCATCTTCTTTCCTCTGTATCAGCCCTTAAGACTCCTCACGAGCATCCACCCATCTTTCTCCATTTTCTGTTTCTTTCTATAAACTGTCTTTTAAATTAGTGTAAGTGTTTTTCTCTTCGTTCCATTCATTATCTCTTAACTGAATCTCGGGTCTATGGGATTTCAGTTTGGAATAATTGTTTAAATTATCAGCCAAGAGCTGAGCTATCTGTGGAATGGGTAAACTGTGAAACTCTTAAAGATCTATTTTTGAAACTCTTAACTGAAGCTTTTTGTATTTCTTTGGCTAAGTAAGCTATATTCATTGTGCACAATGGAAATTGGGTACATACTGAGAAAGGAACTTCCATAAGGAAGGGATTCCAGACAGCTTAGTCATTGGGGGAAGGTAGTGTCATGCCAAAAATACTACTGGTCACCTTAGGAATAAGGGGCCAACTCGTCCATTTTAAGGTTCTGTACTAAGTACCTGTTGGAGTCAAGGGAGCCATAGGAATATGGAAACTTGTGAGCCATCTAGTCCATGAGCTGAGGAATCAGAGTTGGTAGGCAAAGAAACTGGGACAACGCCAAAAAGTGCTAAGTCTTGAGCAGAGAAAATAATCCCTTTAAGAGTGGAGTAGTGAATCCGTTCCTTCTGTTAAAACTGTTTTAAACCACCACCCTGTTGTCTCTTGATTATAGTTATTTATGTTTTTAGTAGTTTTTTTTACTCTATTAAATATTGTAACTATCAAACTTCAATGATTATTATCTCACCTTCTTCTAAACAGGAAATATCACATACATAACGCAGCGAGCAATTGTTTGCCACCAGATTGAACCTACTATTCCTGAGGAACATTGTCAAGACAGTAGGGAACGTTTGACCAGAAAGTTCATTTACTAATTTTTCTTCTCATTTTCATTCTTTGTAAAACAGTGTAAGACAATCATTAGGATTCTATCCTCGTGGGAACGATAATTTGGGCACTAATACTCCCTTTATTACTTGATGCGTGCACTTGCGCACTTGGGTTGGAACTAAGGGCCGAATCTGTGTCTTGCAAGAACATTAGAATGTCCCATGTCAAAACTTATATTTTTCCACCATCAGCAAACCACCCAACACCTTCCAGAAGATGATTGTGGTTCCTCGAGGTCCTTTGACTGTTGTGGTGATGGCAAAGGCTCATAAGTGCCAGTTTACTATGCACTCTGGTGCTACAAAGATGTATCAGGACTTGAAGAGGAATTTCTAGTGGCCGGGCATGAAGAAAGATATAGTTGTTTGTGTCCAAGTGCTTAATATGCCTGAAGGTTAAGATTGAACACCAGAAGCCATTTGGTAAGCTTCAACCTCTTGAGAAACCGTAGTGGAAGTGGGAGAGCATTTCCATGGACTTCGTGGTGGGTTTGCCGAAGACTCAGGCTAGTTATGACTCTATTTGGGTCATTGTGGACAGATTGACTAAGTCTACCCACTTTCTTCCAGTAAAGGTGAGCTTCACTACTGTGCAGTTGGCCAGACTCTATGTTCGCAAGATCATGAGACATCACGGGGTACCCGAGAGTATCATCAGTGATAGGGACCCGAAGTTCACATCTCGGTTCTGGGAGGTGCTGCAGGGAGCTTTTGGTACGCAGTTGAGACTGAGTACAGCCCATCATCCTCAGACTGACAGATAGACTGAGCAGACCATCCAAACATTGGAGGACATGTTGAGGGTTTGTACATTGGAGCAGTGTTCAGCAAGGGATAGGTACCTGCCACTGGTGGCATTTTCGTACAAAAGCAGTTTCCATGCTAGCCTGGGCATGGCACCCTACGAGGCACTGTATGGTAGGAGGTGTCAGACTCCTACCTGTTGGTCTGAGGTTGGAGATAAAGAGTTATTTGGCTTGGACTTTGTGCAAGATATTACCCAGCAGATCCAGATGATCAGAGAGAAATTGAAGCAGGCGCAGAATCGCCAGAAGAGCTACTATGATGTTAAGCATCGTCCACTAGAGTTCAGTGAGGGTGAGGACGTGTTTGTGAAACTTTCACCTGTCACCGGTGTTGGTCGGGCCCTCAGAGTGAGGAAGTTGAGCCCGGGATTCATTGGGCCTTACCAGATCCTTGGTAGGGTAGGACCTCTTGCCTACCGGCTTGCCTTGCCTCCGAACTTGGCCAACATCCACGACGTGTTTCACGTGTCTTAGCTTCGAAGGTACATAGAAGACCCTTCACACGTGGTGCAACCGGATGACGTGGAGGTTCGCGAGAACTTATAGACTCCCGTAGGACCACTCAAGATTCTCGATCGTGGCGAGAAGCAGCTGAGGAGCAAGACCATTTCGATGGTCAAAGTGCAGTGGACTGGATGAACTCCTAAGGAGTGCACTTGGGAGCGTGAGGACGAGCTTCTCCGGTAATACCCCGAGTTTCGGGACATATATGTCTCTAATTTTGCGGACAAAATTCTAAAAAGGTGGGGTGAATGTAAGAACCTGCACCGTTAATTTAGGAAATTAAATTAATTAAATATGAGAATTAGGAAATAATTCCATAATTGACTTTATTAATTATGAAAAGGCTTAAATAATTAACTTGAATGTAAAAGAATACGTTGTGTATATTGCATGAATATGTAAATTACAAAATAAGAGCTCTCTATTTATAGAAACTAGGAAAAACTAATGGGCTGAGTTTACAAGATGTGGGACTATATACTGAACAACTATATGATGTGGGACTATATACAAAACAACTATTCTAACACTCCCCCTCAAGCTGGAGCATATATATTGTAAGCACCCAGCTTGCCACAAATATATTCAACCCGAGGTCCCCTAAGAGCTTTAGTGAAGACATCCGCGAGTTGATCACTGGAGTTGACAAATGCCGTCTTGATTTCTCCTGACCGAATCTTTTTTCAAATGAAGTGACAATCGATCTCTATATGTTTGGTTCTCTCATGAAATACATGATTAGAGGATATATGGAGTGCAGCTTGATTGTCACAGATGAGAGTAATGGGTTGTTTTTGTTCACAAAGATGGAGCTCCCGAATCAACTGCTTCAACCAGATTAGCTCACAAGTAGCAACTCCCATTGCACGATATTCGGCCTCTGCACTAGATCAGGAAACAACAGTTTGTTTCTTACTTTTCCAAGAAATTAGGTTTCCTCCAATGAAAACACAATAGCCTGAAGTAGAGCGCCTATCCGACGGTGATCCTGCCCAATCGACATTTGAATAACCATAAATTTCTTTATTTCCCTTATTTGAATATAATAAACCTTTCCCTGGTGCTTCTTTGATGTAATGAAGGATCCTAACAGCAGGATCCCAATAAGAATCACACGAAGAATCAAGAAACTGACTAGCGACACTAACAGCAAAAGAAATATCCGGTCTAGTTACAGTGAGATAATTGAGCTTCTCAATCAACCTTCGTTAACGACCAGGATCAGATAATGGCTCCCCTTGTTCGGGAAATAACTTGACATTGTGATCCATTGGTGTATCAACTGGTTTACATCCCAACATATCGGTCTCTTCTAGGATATCCAAGGCATTCTTCCTTTGACAAATAGAAATGCTCTTTCTAGATTGCGCCACCTCAATTTCAAAGAAGTAACGCAGCTTCCCAAGGTCCTTTGTTTGAAATTGACTGAATAAATGCTATTTTAACTGACGAATTCCATCTTGATCACTTCATGTGAGAATGATGTCATCAACATAGACTAACAAATAGATGCATTTATCAGGAGATGTGATCCTATAAAATACATAATGGTCAACTTTACTCTGGATTAAGCCAAACGCCTGAACTGCAAAACTGAAGTGACTGAACCATGCCCGAGGAGACTACTTGAGACCATATAAGGATTTACGAAGACGACACACCTTCCCAGACTCCCCCTGAGGAACAAAAGCAGGTGGTTGCTCCATGTAAACTTCTTCTTGTAAATAACCATGAAGAAAGGCATTTTTGATGTCAAGTTGTAAGAGTTGCCAGTGACGAACAACAGCAAGGGCAAGAAATAAGCGAACCGATGCCATCTTAGCGACTGGAGAGAATGAGTCGCTATAATCAAGGCCAAAGATTTGAGTAAAACCTTTTGCAACTAAACGTGCCTTGAGACGATCAATATGGCCATCAGGTCCAACTTTCATAGTAAAAACCCAGCGACAACCCACTATAGACTTCTCTGGGGGAGCAGAAACAAGGTCCCAAGTGTCATTGGTATGAAGTGCGGTCATCTCATCTAGCATTGCTTGGCGCCACCCTGGATGGGAAAGTGCTTCACCTGTGGTTTTAGGAATAGAAACAGAAGAAAGACTAGAAACAAAGGTGAAATGAGGAGGAGAAAGACAGTCATAGCTCAAAAAGGTATAAATAGGATAAGGATTACGAGTAGTACGTGTACCTTTTCTTTGAGCAATAGGAAGAGCCTCTGGTGAAGGATCCGGAGGGGAAGAATAAACTGCAGGGGGCAATGAGTCAGCAGGGGTCGAGTCGACATGAGGCACAATTTTACGACGCTGATAAGTGAGAAGTGGACGGCCCTCAGGTACTAAAGCAATATGTTGCTTATCTGGAATAGAAGTACCTGCAGCTGGCAAAGACAAGTCAACAAAAGGAACAGGAAGAACATGATCAACCTGTGACAATGGAGATGGGATAGAATTAAAGGGTTGTTGATCAAGAAAGATGACATCAGCGGAAACTAAGTAACGCTTGAGATCGGGAGAGTCACAATGATACCCCTTTTGAAGACGAGAATAACCAAGAAAAATGCATTTAAAAGTTTTGGATGTTAACTTGTCTTTACCAGGAGTAAGATCATGAACAAAACAAGGTACAACCAAAGACATGTGGGGATAGAGGATAGAGAGGAACATCTGGAAACAATAAGGTATAAGGAATGTCATTATTAAGCACAGATGAAGGCATGCGGTTGATAAGAAAACAGGAAGCAAGTACTGCATCGGCCTAGAATTGAGGAGAGACATGCATGTGGATAAGAAGATTCCTTGTAATCTCAATGAGATGTCTATTCTTTCGTTCAGCTACTCCATTTTGTTGTGGAGTGTGAGGACAAGTAGTTTGGTGTAAAGTACCCTTTGTGGCTAAGAAATTACAAAAGTCAACAGAAACATATTCTTTAGCATTATCACTTCGTAAAATACGAACAGAAGCACCAAATTCAGTATTAATTTCAGCAGAGAATTTTTTATAAATAGGAAATAACTCAGAACGGTTTTTCATTAAATAAATCCAAGTACAACGGGAAATATCATCAATAAAGGTAACAAAATACCGAAAATCTAAAACAGACATTGTAACATCCCGCATAATTAGTAAAATACATAAGTACTATAGGCTATGTGTACATGTGTAGAATTCGGATGTATGGTTTATGTGTAATGGCTTGTGAATTGTCTAACCTTTATCCTTGGATAAGACTAAGGTAATTAATTAAATTAAATCATAGGAAGGTGCATATGTAGACATGTGAATTTAATCTTATGAGTAATGTGAGTATGTGTTAGAGGGCTTTAGTGTTTGGATGTGGGCTAGGGTGTGTGTGGACTTGTTGCTTTTGGTTTTGAGATTGGATCCTTTTGTGTGTGTGGCCAATGGCCCAAGGATGGCTCTTGGATCAAGCCAATTCAGCCCAAAATTGTAACCATTCTTATTTCCCCTAAGCCTTGCCCATTTAGGGTGTCTTGTGCATCAAGGAACACCCACTTGGCTTAATGTTTTTCCCTCTCATCTATGCGCACATGTAGGTGGATTACACTTAGAAAAAAATCTGCACAATTCCTTCATGTTTGACCGCCACCTCACCTTGACCTTTGCACTCTTGATTTCAATTTTTTTATTGCATGGAAGACACATGGACCTTGAGCATGATTTTAGGCTGCATAATCCCCCATTTTGGCGCACATGGGAGGGGCTTTGGGTGCAGATTTTTCCTATGACACAAACTGCCTAACTTGTTGACTTGGATAACCACTTACACCCTCCATCATGAGACTGCATTGTGCAGATTTTTGGTAAGCTTTTGCAGCCCTTCTTGAGTCAAATCTCTTCCTCCTTCCACATGCATCATGAGTAGAGTCTTGGGACTGCATTCCCATCATTTTTGCGCAGAGGGCAGCTCCATAAAACCAGAATTCTTGGCTGCCACAAAGCCCTCTTGCTTGTGGACTTAGTGAACCTCCCTCACCTCTCTCATTGTGCGCATGGTTTGGCTTTTTATGCAGAAATTTTCTGCACAAGGACAGCCCCAATATGAGTGTTTGGACTGTCACAAATCTACACTCATGATGCACCTTTTTCCCCTCATCATTTGCGCACCAAGGACTGCACAAATGCAGATTTTTGGGCTGCCACATGGTTAGTTACTTGTTGACTTAGCAAAGCCCTTGCATGTGCTCATGATGCACATCTTCCACTCCTCTTTATGCGCAAACCTTGGTCATTTATGCAGAAGTTTCTCTGACTTTGGACAGCCCCAAATCTGATCAAATCACCCCTCACTCCTTGCATGTAAGTAGAGTAATTTAGAAGCCAACACCTTGCTTGATTCAGCCTTAGATTCAGCCCCATCCTCTCAAAGAAATCTGAATATTTCATGATAGTTAATCATAGCATTTTTCCCTCACCTTCACTATATATGTGCGCATGGAGAGGGGGCTGCCTTCATGTGCAAGTGCAGCCAACCCCTCTCCAACTTCTCTTCTCCTCACTCCCTCACTCCCATAACCGAACCTACAAGCCTCCTTGGAGCTAGAAGACTTTGCTTAAGACAACTCCTTCCTTCCCTCACCTCAACCTTACACCAAGCTAGTGCCAACCTAGTTCCTCACCTTGTTGCGCATAGGACCTCTTAGGAAGTGTGGACTTGTGTGTATTGAAGCTAGAAGGTGGTGTGATCCTTGACTTTGAAGGGTGTGCTACAAGAGGTAGGCCTTGAACTTTGAATTCTTTCTTAGTATAACCATGTATGTGTGCTTAAATGTCTCCTTGAGTATGTGTGGTTTTGGGATTCAAGTATGAGCATGGAAAAAAATTAGAATGGTGGAGCTATTGCATGGTGAATTGTATGCATAAAAATGCTTAAGATTATATGCCACTGTTTGTATGATTAGGCCACTGTTTAAAGAGAAATGTGCCACTGTTTTCGTATGTAAATGCCACTGTTTTGGTAGATAAAATGCCACTGTTTTGGTTCCTCAAAATCACATTAAAATGCCACTGTTTTGAAGATGTATGCCACTGTTTCGGTTCATCAATATCACAATAAAAGCCACTGTTTCTGCACAATAGAAGCCACTGTTTCTGCACAATAAAAGCCACTGTTTCTGCACCTAAAAGCCACTGTTTCTGCACAATAAAAGCCACTGTTTCTGCACAATAAAAGCCACTGTTTCTGCACAATAGAAGCCACTGTTTCTGCACCTAAAAGCCACTGTTTCTGCACAATAAAAGCCACTGTTTCTGCACATGTATGTCACTGTTTTAGTGCCCCTTAAGCCACTGTTTTCATGCATGAAATACCACTGCTTTTACTCATAAAATGCCACTGTTTCCATGCTTAAAATGCCACTGTTTGTCATAAAATGCCACTGTTTCCATGCTTAAAATGCCACTGTTTTTATGCATAAAATGTCACTGTTTAAGTCATTCCATGCCACTGTTTTAGTCCTTCTATGCCACTGTTTGTATGTATAAAATGCCACTGTTTCGGAAGTTCAAAGTGCCACTGTTTCTGTTTTAAAAATGCCACTGTTTCTGTTTTAAAAACGCCACTGTTTCTGTTTTGAAAACGTTTAAAACGTCACTGTTTTGCTGCTGTATGCTCACTGTTTTGCTGCTGTAAATGCTCACTGTTTTGCTGCTGTATGCTCACTGTTTTGCTGCTGTAAATGCTCACTGTTTTGCTGCTGTATGCTCACTGTTTTGCTGCTGTAAATGCTCACTGTTTTGCTGCTGTATGCTCACTGTTTTGCTGCTGTATGCTCACTGTTTTGCTGCTGTAAATAGCCACTGTAAATGATTAGTTTTAATTGATTTAGGTGCGCTTAAGAAGTGAGAATATTTCGCTGCCGTTGGTAATATTAAGGAAAGCTAAGGTAAGTGTCAGGCGATGATGCCTAATGTAACTATTGACTACTGGTATAGAATTGTAACATGATGCTCCATATGCCGTAAAAATATTATGTTCCATTATAATGAAAGGAAACTGCCAAATATGTGCCGTGATGACTATATGATTATGAGGTAAAGACGTTATGTGGCAGCATAACGCATATGAAAGGTATATAAGCATGCATCTTACATTATACCGCATTTTTACGCTTTGTGTGTGAAAGCATAGCATGACATGCATGTATCAAGATCATATAGGCCTTGTTTTAGAATAGTTATGTACAGGACCATGTGTTTGAGCAAGCATCATGTAGGCATCCCCAAGGTACCGGGGTATGGGACACTTGGCATCAGTCCGCATAGGCCCACAGTTGGAATCCACATGGAGCTCAGGTGCCAAGGGTATATTTGATTCCACTGTGAAGTGCGCGCACGACGGTGCTAAAAGCGCAAAGGAAAGGCGTTATATACGCAATATATGAATTTGATAAAAAGGAAAAGGAACAAGGATATGTTGAAGTGACTGTTTATGATTTTGTGCCTAGTTAATATTGTTATATTACTGGTTTTATTGCCACACTACTGGGATTATTCTCACCCCTTCGGGGCTGCTATTTTCCTAAATGGCAGGAGGACATAAGAGCACATGAAGACGTGATATTTTGCTGATGATTGCTGATGCGTGGATTATCAGTGTTGCTGTTTGTTTTAAATGGATAACTGTAATGCTAAATGTTTTGGTACTTTTGGATGACTGTAGTCTTTATCATGATTATGTTAGCTTGAACTTTTGTGAACAATGACTATTTTGGAAAACCGTTATGAAAAGAATTTTAGTGTTGAAAATTTTTATACGGATTTGTATGCTGCTTGTTAGCTCATGTGACGTTAACGACTCTAATTCCGCTTAGCAAACGACTCTCTTGGATGCATACAAGGGAGGGCGTTACACTAATTGGTATCAGAGCAGTTTGGTCCATGGAATTGCTTGTGTTTGATTGAATTGACTGCTGTTTGTGTTTATCTGCTGATTGACTGTTTAAATGTGCTATAGTTAAGTAAATATTAGCTAGGGTAGTTAGATGGTTTAGACTGTTCTGTGATAAGACACGGATGCATAGCTAACTTGTCCGAATTGAACTCGAGTACCTACTTGGGACTGCTGCCATGAATAACTTGCGGTGAGCCTGATCAACTCATTTCCTGATATTGTGAGTGCAGAATCATGGCGGGTGGTCGCGGTTCAACTCGGGGAAGGACAGGCGATGCGGAAGAGGATCTTATCACCACCATTGGGGGACTGGCAACGTTCATCCAAAATATGAGCCAGGAATGGCGTGACCATAGGCAACAGAATCAGAACCAACCCCCACTGCATGAAAATGAAGAAGAAATTGCCCGTCGGAGGTTGAAAGACTTCCGCAACTTCCAACCACCTCCTTTTGAGGGTGAAGACAACCCCGAGGCTGCAGCAAGGTGGCTGCAGATGATTGAGCATATTTTCGAACGCATGGCATGCCCGGAAGCGCAGAAGACTGATTACGCGTCGTACCAGCTGATGGGAGAAGCTTTAACATGGTGGACTGGTGCGAGGGCTCTGCTGAGAGCTCAGGACGTGGAGCTGACATGGGCCGTGTTCAGACAAGTATTTCTGGATAAGTATTTTCCTAAGGCAATGAGAAGGATGAAGCACACTGAACTACTGTCGCTCAGGCAGGGTAACATGTCGGTTAACGAGTACATTGCAAAGTTTGGGCAGCTGATCGAGTACGCCAACTTTGATCGGAACATCTACGATGAAGAATGGCAGGTGGAGAAGTTCGAGAGCGGATTACACCCGGAAATTCGCAAGCTCATCTTGACGACGGCTAATCGTACACTTCCGGAACTCATCAACCAGAGTCGTCAGGCAGAAGGAATCATTCTGGAGGCCAAGAACTTGAACAAGCCACCACCACAATTCCACGGAGGAAATCGAGCAGGCAGATTCTTCAGGGCGGCACCTGGTAGGGGTCGAGGCAGAGGTACGCCGTTGCAGGCGCGACCCGGAAATTTTAAGAGAAACTTTACGGTGGGTCAATCGTCGACTGGACGTCAGGGCGCGACTGTTTGTGCTACATGTGGGAAGAATCACTTTGGAGTCTGTCGCAGGAACAACAATGCATGCTTCAGATGCGGCCAGCAAGGTCATTTTGCTTACAAGTGCCCCCAGAACGCTGATCAACAGCCTCCGCAAGCTCGGGTGTTCACATTGGATGCAAATGAAGCGCAGAAGTTTCCCAACCTGATCAAAGGTAATGTCACTTTGAATGGTCATCCAATTTCTGTTATCTTCGATTCTGGAGCGTCTGGCTCTTTTATGGCAAAGCATACTGCCTTGAGAATAGGCATCACCCCAACCCCGTTACCTTATGAGTTACACATCAGCACACCTACGGGGGGATCGTGCACAGCCTCAGAGATCTGCAGAGGTGTTACCTTGCAGTACGAAGGGAACACGTATACTGTTAACTTGGTGGTCCTGCCGGTATTCAACTTCGATGTGATTATCGGTATGGACTGGTTGACGGAAAATGGGATAACTTTGGATTGTCGAGCGGGGAAAGTCATTGTTCCTGCGAAAGATGGTAATTTTCAACCTTTCTCTCTCATTTCCTTATTGCAAGTTAGAAAAGAGCTCCGCAAGGGAGCAGCAGGGTATCTTTTGTCGATCGAGGCTGAGACCTCGATTGACAACCAAATTCAGAATGTACCGGTAGTTAGAGAATTCGAGGAGGTATTCCCGGATGAAATACCTCGATTGCCTCCTCATAGGGAAATAGAATTTTCGATCGAACTTGTTCCTGGAGTTGGACCAATCTCCATTGCTCCGTATCGTATGGCGCCGTTGGAACTGCGAGAGTTGAAGAAGCAGATAGAAGAGCTTTTGGCAAAGGAATTCATCAGACCGAGTACTTCTCCATGGGGTGCTCCAGCTATCTTGATTAAGAAGAAGGATGGAAGCTTACGTCTGTGTGTAGATTACCGCCAGCTGAACAAAGTCACGGTGAAGAATAAGTACCCGCTACCGAGGATCGACGACCTGATGGACCAGCTGAGAGGAGCCAGAGTCTTTTCCAAGATAGATTTACGATCGGGATACCATCAGATCCGGGTCAAACCGGAGGATATTCCGAAAACCGCTTTTAGGACTCGTTATGGGCACTACGAATATCAAGTGATCCCATTCGGACTTACGAATGCTCCAGCGGTATTCATGGACTACATGAACCGCATCTTCCGCCCCTTTCTTGATCAGTTCGTTATCGTGTTTATTGACGATATCCTGATTTACTCAGCGAATGAAGAGCTGCACGCGGAACATCTGAGGATTGTCTTGCAAGTCCTGAAGGAGAAGCAGTTGTACGCGAAATGGTCGAAGTGCGAGTTTTGGCTTAAAGAGGTCCAGTTTCTGGGCCATGTCATCTCATCCGAAGGTATCGCGGTGGACCCCAGCAAAGTCGAAGCTGTCATGAATTGGGAGCGACCCAAGACTGTCACTGAAGTAAGAAGTTTCTTAGGTCTGGCTGGATACTATCGAAGGTTCATCCAGAATTTCTCTCAGATAGTGCAACCCCTTACTCGTCTCACTCGGAAGGATAAGCCTTTTGAGTGGACTGAAGCCTGTGAAGAATGTTTCTTGGAGCTAAAGAGCAGATTGACGAGTGCTCCCGTACTCACAATTCCAGATCCTACTCGAAGGTTCGAAGTCTACTGCGATGCGTCGCTGAAAGGACTTGGATGCGTGTTGATGCAGGATCGTATGGCGGTAGCTTATGCATCTCGACAACTGAAGCCTCACGAAGAAAACTATCCTACGCACGATTTGGAGTTAGCGGCTATAGTGTTCGCACTTAAGATCTGGAGGCATCACTTGTATGGTTCGCAGTTTGACGTGTTCAGCGATCATAAGAGTTTGAAGTACTTGTTCGATCAGAAGGAGCTGAATATGCGGCAACGTCGGTGGATGGAATTTCTGAAAGACTACGATTTTGACCTTAAGTACCACCCCGGAAAAGCGAACGTAGTAGCTGACGCCCTGAGCAGGAAGACTCTACACACTGCAACTCTGATGATGGAAGAATTGAAGTTGTTTGAGGCCTTTCGAGACTTGAACTTATCGGTAGACGAGAGAGGGAACAGCATAAGATTGGGAAATATAAAGGTGGAGAATGAATTGATCAGTAGAATTAAGGAGGCTCAGAAAGATGAAGAGTTAGTCCGTGAGTTGGTTGGTAACCAAGATGCTGTAAAGGATGAATTTGATGTTTGGAGATTTCAAGGACGGCTGGTTGTGCCGAATGAAGAGTTGAAGCAAGAAGTTTTGCAGGAAGCTCACAAGGGTAAGTATGCAGTTCATCCTGGATCCACGAAGATGTACCATGATTTGAAGACCTCGTTTTGGTGGCCGGGTATGAAGCGTGATATTGCGGAGTATGTGTCTCGATGCTTAACTTGTCAGAAGGTGAAGTACGAACATCAGAAACCGTCGGGACTCCTTCAACCTTTGGAGATCCCCGAATGGAAGTGGGACAGTATTTCGATGGATTTTGTAGTTGGACTTCCTCGGACGTGAGAAGGATATGATTCTATCTGGGTGATTGTCGATCGTTTAACGAAGTCAGCCCATTTCTTACGTGTTAGAACCACATATGATACAGAGAGGCTTGCCAGAATCTATTTGCAGGAGATTGTGAAGCTGCACGGAGTTCCTACAAGTATTGTCAGTGATCGTGATCCCAAGTTTACATCTAAGTTTTGGGAATCCTTTCAAAGAGCTTTAGGGACCCAATTGAGGTTGAGCACTGCTTATCATCCGCAGACCGATGGCCAGACAGAACGCACCATTCAAGCCTTAGAGGACATGTTGCGAGCATGTGTTTTGGAGTTAGGAGGCAGCTGGGATAGTTATCTTTCGTTGATTGAGTTCGCTTACAACAACAGTTACCACTCCAGCATTCAGATGGCACCGTATGAAGCTTTGTATGGGAGAAAGTGCAGATCCCCTTTATGTTGGACGGAAGTGGGTGAGCGAAGTATGTTAGGACCTGATCTAATTCAAGAAACATCCGAACAAGTAAAGAAGATTCGGGAGAATATGCAGAGGGCTCAGGCCAGACAGAAGAGTTATTACGACAAGCGTCATAAGCCTCTATCTTTCGAAGTCGGAGATCATGTGTTCTTGAGAATCACTCCTACATCGGGACTCGGAAGGAGAATGGGAGTTCAGAAGTTAAGTCCACGGTACTTAGGACCGTATCTGATTATGGACCGGATTGGAGAGTCTGCATACCGGTTGGCCTTACCACCCAATCTGTCAGGAATTCACAATGTATTTCATGTGTCACAGCTACGGCGGTATCTCTCTGATCCATCTCACGTGTTACATCCCGAAGAAGTGGAACTAAAGGAAGATCTGACATATCAAGTGCAACCGTTGCAAATTCTTGAAAGATCCGTCAAGCGACTACGTTCTAAAGAGATTCCGTTGGTGAAGGTATTATGGAACAACAGATCGGCAGCTGAAGCCACTTGGGAGCGCGAGGACGACATTCAAAAACGCTATCCAGAACTGTTTAGCTCTTAAGTAAGTTTATTTTGTGGGCAAAATTCCTTTTTTGGTGGGGAGAGTGTAACATCCCGCATAATTAGTAAAATACATAAGTACTATAGGCTATGTGTACATGTGTAGAATTCGGATGTATGGTTTATGTGTAATGGCTTGTGAATTGTCTAACCTTTATCCTTGGATAAGACTAAGGTAATTAATTAAATTAAATCATAGGAAGGTGCATATGTAGACATGTGAATTTAATCTTATGAGTAATGTGAGTATGTGTTAGAAGGCTTTAGTGTTTGGATGTGGGCTAGGGTGTGTGTGGACTTGTTGCTTTTGGATTTGAGATTGGATCCTTTTGTGTGTGTGGCCAATGGCCCAAGGATGGCTCTTGGATCAAGCCAATTCAGCCCAAAATTGTAACCATTCTTATTTCCCCTAAGCCTTGCCCATTTAGGGTGTCTTGTGCATCAAGGAACACCCACTTGGCTTAATGTTTTTCCCTCTCATCTATGCGCACATGTAGGTGGATTACACTTAGAAAAAATCTGCACAATTCCTTCATGTTTGACCGCCACCTCACCTTGACCTTTGCACTCTTGATTTCAATTTTTTTATTGCATGGAAGACACATGGACCTTGAGCATGGAAAAAAATTAGAATGGTGGAGCTATTGCATGGTGAATTGTATGCATAAAAATGCTTAAGATTATATGCCACTGTTTGTATGATTAGGCCACTGTTTAAAGAGAAATGTGCCACTGTTTTCGTATGTAAATGCCACTGTTTTGGTAGATAAAATGCCACTGTTTTGGTTCCTCAAAATCACATTAAAATGCCACTGTTTTGAAGATGTATGCCACTGTTTCGGTTCATCAATATCACAATAAAAGCCACTGTTTCTGCACAATAGAAGCCACTGTTTCGGCACAATAAAAGCCACTGTTTCTGCACCTAAAAGCCACTGTTTCTGCACAATAAAAGCCACTGTTTCTGCACAATAAAAGCCACTGTTTCTGCACAATAGAAGCCACTGTTTCTGCACCTAAAAGCCACTGTTTCTGCACAATAAAAGCCACTGTTTCTGCACATGTATGTCACTGTTTTAGTGCCCCTTGAGCCACTGTTTTCATGCATGAAATACCACTGCTTTTACTCATAAAATGCCACTGTTTCCATGCTTAAAATGCCACTGTTTTAGTCATAAAATGCCACTGTTTCCATGCTTAAAATGCCACTGTTTTTATGCATAAAATGTCACTGTTTAAGTCATTCCATGCCACTGTTTTAGTCCTTCTATGCCACTGTTTGTATGTATAAAATGCCACTGTTTCGGAAGTTCAAAGTGCCACTGTTTCTGTTTTAAAAATGCCACTGTTTCTGTTTTAAAAACGCCACTGTTTCTGTTTTGAAAACGTTTAAAACGTCACTGTTTTGCTGCTGTAAATGCTCACTGTTTTGCTGCTGTATGCTCACTGTTTTGCTGCTGTATGCTCACTGTTTTGCTGCTGTAAATGCTCACTGTTTTGCTGCTGTATGCTCACTGTTTTGCTGCTGTAAATGCTCACTGTTTTGCTGCTGTATGCTCACTGTTTTGCTGCTGTTTGCTCACTGTTTTGCTGCTGTAAATGCCCACTGTTTTGCTGCTGTATGCTCACTGTTTTGCTGCTGTATGCTCACTGTTTTGCTGCTGTAAATAGCCACTGTAAATGATTAGTTTTAATTGATTTAGGTGCGCTTAAGAAGTGAGAATATTTCGCTGCCGTTGGTAATTTTTAAGGAAAGCTAAGGTAAGTGTCAGGCGATGATGCCTAATGTAACTATTGACTACTGGTATAGAATTGTAACATGATGCTCCATATGCCGTAAAAATATTATGTTCCATTATAATGAAAGGAAATTGCCAAATATGTGCCGTGATGACTATATGATTATGAGGTAAAGACGTTATGTGGCAGCATAACGCATATGAAAGGTATATAAGCATGCATCTTACATTATACCGCATTTTTACGCTTTGTGTGTGAAAGCATAGCATGACATGCATGTATCAAGATCATATAGGCCTTGTTTTAGAATAGTTATGTACAGGACCATGTGTTTGAGCAAGCATCATGTAGGCATCCCCAAGGTACCGGGGTATGGGACACTTGGCATCAGTCCGCATAGGCCCACAGTTGGAATCCACATGGAGCTCAGGTGCCAAGGGTATATTTGATTCCACTGTGAAGTGCGCGCACGACGGTGCTAAAAGCGCAAAGGAAAGGCGTTATATACGCAATATATGAATTTGATAAAAAGGAAAAGGAACAAGGATATGTTGAAGTGACTGTTTATGATTTTGTGCCTAGTTAATATTGTTATATTACTGGTTTTATTGCCACACTACTGGGATTATTCTCACCCCTTCGGGGCTGCTATTTTCCTAAATGGCAGGAGGACATAAGAGCACATGAAGACGTGATATTTTGCTGATGATTGCTGATGCGTGGATTATCAGTGTTGCTGTTTGTTTTAAATGGATAACTGTAATGCTAAATGTTTTGGTGCTTTTGGATGACTGTAGTCTTTATCATGATTATGTTAGCTTGAACTTTTGTGAACAATGACTATTTTGGAAAACCGTTATGAAAAGAATTTTAGTGTTGAAAATTTTTATACGGATTTGTATGCTGCTTGTTAGCTCATGTGACGTTAACGACTCTAATTCCGCTTAGCAAACGACTCTCTTGGATGCATACAAGGGAGGGCGTTACACTATGCCAGAATCTAATTTCCTATTTTGTTCACAGGATGCAATGGGTAGGTGGTATCGCTGTGATGATTCTCGTGTGACAGTTGCAACCTTGCAACAAGTTTTGTCAGAAAAGGCTTATATTCTTTTTTTCTCTCGAACTAACCAAAGGCCAGTTCCTCCGGAAGATATTCTTGGATACTCTGATATTCGGACAGTTGATATGTATTCTGTGAAATTAGATCCTCCGGAAGAAACTGATAGAACCACGGTAATAACAGGTAGAGGGCCTGACAACTTTAAGCAAGAAAGCAATGGCATCAACAGCCAACCTAAATTATTGGGAAATAAGAGAAAGATATTGGAGGTTCCATGCATCTTGCTTGCCCAAGATGGTCAGTCTCAAGAAAGAGTTCAAGAAATGAAGGACGGGTATGATATAATGAAACTCATCTTCTTCTTTTTTTTAATTTTTTTCTTACTAATTTGAGTTTAATATGTTAAATAAATATATTTTTTTAGTGATGCCTAAGCATGTTTTTTTTTCTGGTGTATATTGATATTTTTTGTCTCATACTTTTGAATATGTTTTTTTATTGTTGAGATTGAGACATTAGTAGTTAGGTTTGGACTATCAAAGTTAGTTAATGTTTGACATTGTTTTGTTAAAGTCTTAATTCTGTTGAGGCTTTGATATTTGTTTTTTTTTTATTGTTTCGATAACCTTATTGGTGGGGAAGGGCATACAAGAATCGGTTACGTGTCTTTTGGCATCCCCGTCACTTAGCCATTCCCATCTGAAGGAAACATTGTGCAATCAACAATGCTAGTGGATGCTCCACAATAACTTTTTCGCCTCATTTCATTATTTAATTATTTCTTCCTTTCCTTCTTTCTCTATTCAATACCTGACATGCTAAAATATGTTGATGATATATTTTTTTGAGGATATTTTAGTCTTATTTATTCATGCTGTGCTGAAATCATGCATGTTACCTTCTTTTTTCATGCGCAAAATTGTATACACACTTGTTAACATTTATGTATTTATTTCCTTTGACAATCAGTTCGACACCTCTACTTGCTAAAATATTCACTGTGTCTAATTCTGAATTTCTGATGTTGTTTTCTTTCTAAAAATTTCATTGTATGCCTGATTTTGATACTATGTTTCAAAATATAACACAGTCTTAGGAAAGAAGCAAAGTCAACATTGAAGTCGTGGGGCTGGACAGATATGGTCTATGACTTCATGCGTTCTAGAAAGAGGTCACGTGCTCCAGAAGCTGGAAATTTAGCAAGTGGAGATCAAGCAAGGTAAGTTTGATGATATTCTACATCGCTTTAAGCATTGAACCCATTGATTTTGTATACAAACTTAGCCATTCCCATCTGAAGGAAACATTGTGCAATCAGTAATGTTAGTGGATGCTCCACAATAACTTTTTTCCCTCATTTTATTATTTAATTATTTCTTCATTTCCTTCTCTCTCTATTCAATACCTGACATGCTAAAATATGTTGATGATATATTTTTTCAGGATATTTTAGTCTTATTTATTCATGCTTTGCTGAAATCATGCTTGTTACCTTCTTTTTTCATGCCCAAAATTGTATACACACTTTTTCACATTTATATATTTATTTCCTTTGACAATCAGTTCGACACCTCTACTTGCTAAAATATTCTCCCTGTCTGATTCTGAATTTCTGATGTTGTTTTCTTTCTAAAGATTTCATTATATGCCTGATTCTGATACTATGTTTCAAAATATAACGCAGTCTTGGGAAAGAAGCAAAGTCAACTTTGAAGTCGTGTGGCTGGACAGATATAGTCTATGACTTCATGCGTTCTAGAAAGAGGTTACGTGCTCAAGAAGCTGGAAATTTAGCAAGTGGAGATCAAACAAGGTAAGTTTGATGATATTCTACATCGCTTTAAGCATTGAACCCATTAATTTTGTATACAAACTTACCCATTCCCATCTGAAGGAAACATTGTGCAATCAGTAATGCTAGTGGATGCTCCACAATAACTTTTTTTTTTCCCTCATTTCATTATTTAATTATTTCTTCCTTTCCTTCTCTCTCTATTCAATACCTGAAATGCTAAAATATTTTGATGATATATTTTTTCAGGATATTTTAGTCTTATTTATTCATGCTTTGCTGAAATCATGCTTGTTACCTTCTTTTTTCATGCCCAAAATTGTATACACACTTGTTCACATTTATGTATTTATTTCCTTTGACAATCAGTTCGATACCTCTACTTGCTAAATTATTCACTATGTCTGATTCTGAATTTCTAATGATGTTTTCTTTCTAAAAATTTCATTATATGCCTGATTCTTATACTATGTTTCAAAATATAACTCAGTCTTGGGAATGAAGCAAAGTCAACTTTGAAGTCGCATGGCTGGACATATATGGTCTATGACTTCATGCATTCTAGAAAGAGGTTACGTGCACAAGAAGCTGGAAATTTAGCAAGTGGAGATCAAACAAGGTAAGTTTAATGATATTCTACATCGCTTTAAG